>BGPR01005568.1:39972-91913 GCA_013235015.1 Araneus ventricosus | reverse complement strand
AAACTAAACATTAAGATATAATTTAATTTTAAAAATTTGCTTTTTTGTACACATTTCCAGATTTCTTTTGCTGAGATTCAGGAGTGATTCTACTTAAACCTTTTAATAATTAAAGAAGTGCTGTTTTGGGCGCGAATTAAATCTTTCGCGACGAGTGCTTTTTTTTTACTCAACAACAATTTTAGTGACACGAACAATGAATAAGGCAAGCTAAATCTTCAAACTGAAGGTTTTTTTTTTATTTTTAGGAAAAAAATAATCCCTGGTTTAGGACCGGGGCATATATATCTCATCAGTCGTTATCACTGAGGCATGCGCGTGCCAGTAATTTTCATTGAGTAGTTTTGTAAAGAAAAGTAAAAGATTTTGTAATTTAGATTTAGAAATCAATCACAATTTTATTGAAAATGTACTATAGTTTCTGAAACCTAAGCATACACATTAGTTACCTATCAAATGAGCTGATCGAACATGGAGAAAGAAACGCAATGCAGCAACCTACGTTAAAGACATCATGTTCTGGAAATGAAAACTTCTTCTCAATACTTGACAGAACTGATGCGTAATACTTCCACTATCCCAAGGAGCATCCCTATCCCAAAAGTATATTTTAAAGTTCTTTCAGGACATATGTGTTCCATTAGTCGTGAAAGTGTTGAATTACAACTGAACTGAATCGGTTTTACTGGTAACGGCTAGTCTTAGATAACGGTTATACTTTAATCTAGAAATCATCGTTTCATGTGTTTTCGTTTGTGTGCAGAATTGTGGATTGTACAACTGCAAGTCACATCCTTTCCGTACAGTGCTATGAAACGGATGTTGATGACATGCAAGAGTTTATTCAGTGTTAAAACGTTGGAGAAAAAAAGAGTGAGTGAGTAGTAGAAATAATCAGCGTCAATGTTGCCCGAATGAAATGAGCTGAAGGTGGATGGATGATGTTTTTGGATTAGAATTATATTTCCTTTTTTACTGTTTTGTGATAGTGTCAAGTGTAAATATATTGCTGTTAATGTAGGAAAGTTAAATATGACATCTGGATTTGTATTAAGTAATTGATTATTTTTGGCAAATAACTTTGAAACTGAATTAGACATCCTTAGATTAAAATATTTGTGTTTTTTTACTTATTTTTTTGATTTATATTGGAAACTATAACATATTTCCATTAGTAATTTCTATTTACTTTCTTCAAAATACTGTCGAGTTTCTTCATATATTTCCAGTTAAAAATCTTTTTTAAAATTTTACATTACATTGAAGAACATTTGATGATAAATTTCACAATAAAGAAAAATATTCATCTTGCTTTAATATACAATGCATTTTAAATTAATAATCATCTTTACAGATGATTCCTGATAATTACAAATAACATTACAAACCGTATTCTGACGAGCTAATTGTGGTGTTAGTTTATTAATAACTATTAGTAATTTTGGCGTGACCGCAACACCAATAACCGAGGTTAATAATTACTAATTGTTAATCATTTTGAAGAGAGTATATCTTCAATTCTTTGCAATTATAGCATAGGAATTTCGTAAAAAACAATTTGAGATATACTACTGCAAGTAGATTAGCATTAGCAATGGGAGACGAAGAAAAATTTGTAGAATTTATGTAACTACTTAATTCTAATCGGTATGAAATTCGAATTCTAAAGGAATGACTTATATCAACTGTACTATTTTCAACACAAAATATTAATTCTTTTTGGTATATAAAAGTATTTCTTCATTATTTTAATTTCTTTCAAATATCACCATTTTATTCAGAGGATAATAATAAAAATGTTCCATTCTATTCTTTTAATGATTACGACAAAAAATCGTGTATGGCTTTCCCAAACCTCGAGGTTCGTACTTGCGGACTGTGGTGGGTGGAAATCGAAAAGTCACGTGGCTTTGCGAATATCTCGGCAGAGCTGGAATGAACAGACAGCTGCATTGGCGGCGTCTGGCCTCTCCCATTTACTTTGATGCTCCAGCTATTTACCGCCGTACCTTGGGAAACAACAGATGCATTTACAAGCCCACGGGCCACGTCAAATCTTCCTGCTCCGATGAAAGGGAATAACGCGAATCGCCGTCGAAACTCGTGGGAAAACAGGCCGTTGGACCGCAGCTTGAGAAAAACTTGCAATACTGGTAAAAATTTTAAATACATTTATGCAGATCTGAATGATTGGTTTCACATGCGTCCTTTAATGCATAAAGTATCTTTGAAAAATGAAAACAGATGTGAGTAATTCTAACGCAAATCTGTTCCAGAAAACAATACCAAGCTAATTCGTAAGAAAATTATGTGTCATACAAATCAGCCTTGTACAGGTGTTAACTCTAGAATGATTGCGTCCTTTCAAATGAAAAATGTCCACGCATTGGTTGCATGCGAATTTCCCTTATATCAAAGCAACATTTTGCAACATGACAATTGAGGAAAAGAAATTGATTAAATTTTAATAAAATTAAAAGATTAATATACTGTTCTAAATCGAGAAAGAAAAGTAGTTTCATTTTAACTCAGTTTTATTATTTTAATCTGAATTATTTTTATAAGAATTGTATCAACAGTATTCGAAATCATATAAACCTTCAGTAAACTATAATTCTGCTATCAGGTCTCTCCATTAAATCCTGCTGAAAAATATCAAGAGTTATGAAAGTTTCTATATGAAATTCAAGAATCCAATTTGAAGTTATAGAAGTCTTTAAGCTCCTTTCAAGTTCGATACATGTTTCGTTTAGAAAATTATTAAATTTATTTCAAAAATATTAGACATGAAGGTGATCATAAATATGTAAAGGAAAAATTATCGCGCATTTTATTTTCAAGAAATTTGTGGTTTCACAGTGAAACCAATGAACGGTAACGGATTATGTTTCCTCAGAATAAGTTATCATCGAAATGTAATTTGAATTATGTATTTAATTTATAAGTATACGTGAGTATTCAAGGTATTCAACCTTTATTAAATTCAATATTGCTTTCGAAGATTTAATTTTAAAAAGTATGAATTTGTGCAAGAACCCTCTTCATTTTGTTTCTCTTAGAGATCAAAAGCAATTTAGCTCTTGTAATTCCGATATCTTTGTGAATACTAACGGTATTGAACTGGAAATTTTATATAGGTTGGCTTACATATCTATTAAGTTATTAAAGAAAAATTATATTTTTTTTCACCCATGCGCCATAAAAAATGCTGAATGTGTGGTTTCACTGCGAAACCAATTACCTTATTTATATACCATTTGAGTATCTGCATTCTGTTTCTACATGATTTTTGAAACACAGATATAGTCGTATGAAATATAGTTCGAAACACAATAAAGTATACCCAGAACACCTTCTCAAATTGTAGAGGGCGCTTTCATTAATTGCCAGCCTTCGTATGGTTTTAGAGCAGCATTATCGCTATTCGAAAGCACAGCTTTCAAAAATCAGCATCATTCAAAAAGATTCGCACGTACAACTTTATCTAAAGGCTCGTATACAGTTGTGATCCGATCCTTAAAATAAAGTGGATTGCCAGGATGTATGTAGGAGAAGAGAGGGGAAAGTGAAGAACAAAAGAAACGAGTATCCTGAGTATTCTCTAAAGTCAATAAACGAACCAGCAAATAGTTTTATTCAACAAAAACATAATTTCTATGGTATGTCGAGCGAACAAACGTAATTTCAATTTCCTTGAAGACACTAGCAAATCGGTAGATTGGCAACAGGACATACAATGGGGCAGCTGTAGTCATTGGAGTGGTATATCCACTGCAACCTTTTAACCCACGGCAATCTAAATAATGCCTGAAAAGGTCAGAGTACCGCATGTGTAATGTATATAGGTGTGGGAAATAAATTTAAAAATTAATAAAAACTGTCTTTAAATGTAAAATTTTAAAAATAGTTTTCGTCTTTTTATTCTTTAATTTACTATTCATATTTATAAATATCATAGCATCTTCAAATGAATTTTTTCAAGAATTTCCTACTCTCCGGTGCAAATGATATAGAATAAAAGTGAAGGAATTCAAGCGATTAACTAATTTTTAAGTTCTGAAAATACTAATACATTTACCCATTACTCGCATTATTGATCTTCGAGAGCACATTAACCGAACAAATTTCAAAACACCAGGAAATGAGTTAAAGATGTATTTCAAAACTCTTTCCTTATAAATATAAATAAATTCAAGCTAAATAAAAGTGAATAAGTAATCAGATATAATTGTAAGAACAAGGAAAAAACTATATAATCAAAAAAACTTCTTAATACCAAGATGAGGCAGAAACATGAACGACGAGCTTTTCTAGTGATTGTTTTAGATGTCTGGTCATATGTGAATAGCTTAGAAGTCCCTGAAAAGTTCACTACAAGCTTGGCCCCCGGACTGTGACTGATATTAATAAAAAAAATTTCATTAAAATTATTACTTTATCTTTATGGTTAATGCTCAAATTTAAATTTATTTGTGAATAAGATATATCGCAATTGACTGTTTCCCAGTAAAGATTTAAATCTTGGGCATTCGTTGGTTTCGCACTGAATCAACACATTGAAAATTTTTATAAGCAGCAATTTTTCCTTTACTTAACAGTCTTAAAAGCCTTTTAAACGCTTACTACTTTTCTGTTCACCGGACGGCAGCAGGATCCCTTAATCTCAAAAATAAAAGTTCAGATGAAGCCGAAATTAGAAATCACTTTAAATTTCTTAAATTCCACTAGCTTTAAAAGTATGAAAATGTAATTTATTTTAAACATTAACATATGACCTTACTATAGTCCCTCTCAATTATAAATTACAAATTTATCGATATATAGAGAGAAGTAAATGATAAGTAAAGAGTTTAGTTTCGTAGTAAAACGAAATTCCGGTAACGGGAGAATTCCGTCAAATGAGGTATTTGAAAATAGAAATAAACTCTCATTGTTTTGGAATAGTAGTTATGTCAATTATTTTTTATCTCATGATTCAGGTTCCCCTTCATAATAAAAAAATCTTTTTATTAGACATGATAACTGCTCTAGTGTTAATATGACAACCAAGACATCCTGAAAGCGGCATTTTCCGAAACCTTTTTCTAGTCTTGTAAAATTTAAATTCAGAAGACATACAGCTTCAAATAAGGAAAGATTGAAATATGTTAGCTACATTACTTAAAAATATATTTCCAGAAGATGAGCTTATTATTACACATATGTAAAAACTCACAAAACAAGATGAATTTGCCCTTACTTTAACTTAAATTAATTATTGTTTCATTTTCTTAATTACACCTGTTAAACTATAGTTATCTTAGGATTTTTAAATGTCAGATCACTGTGAAACCCCATATACCTAAAAAATAGAATGAAAAATAATAATTTTTTTTCCTTGCATATTTATGATCCAGTGAAACTATAGTTATTCTAAAAGACAACCGTTTACAAATGACACACAGATTGCCAAACAAGAAAATGTAATACATATTTTATGAATACGGAAAGCAAATGTTTTGCTAGTACTTTATCGTTCATCAAAACCGTTATGGAAATAAGTTTTGAAATTCTCATTAATCATGTTCATTACTCAATGTCATTTACAATCATACAATAAACTTTGGTTCATGCATTAAGCAAAGAAACATCATAATCGAGAATAGAAAGGCTAGTGTTTCTTTCAGAGGATGAGGAGCTTATATATGCTGAGACTTCACGATCTATGTACCGTTAATCTGTGTAACGGAAGAAATCAAATATTAATGCAGGGCTGATATCTACCCGATGTCGTGTCTTGGCAGAATTAATAAATATGTACTGAAAAGGCAAGGATGTCACACATAAAAGACACTTAATTACAACACAAATACCATGTTACATTGAGAAGTTGCAGGAACATCAGAAAATGAAAACAGAAAAACAACAATTGACGACATTACGAATCCCCTGATTGGTTAAGGATCTGATGCATTTCGCCACTCTCTATTAATAAACTGTACAGTCAATTTGCTTGAAACAATGAATTTTTTGACTTAATAATTGAATTAATTTGTGACTCTTCTTAAAAAATAAATTAATATTATACAAAATCACATAACGTTCATGCAAAATGACAAATTAAAAAAAAATATTGTGTTGGCCATTTCATTTAGATTTACTAATATCATAATCTTTAAAATATATTTTTAAAAACTAAAATTTTCTAAATTTTAAGAATCATTTATAAGGAACATTTTACATTTTATGCATGAAATCATGAGATAAAAATTACATCAGTAAGATAACATCAAATATAAGATACAACATTTTCTTCACAGTCTCCAGCGCTTTTACCTTTAAATAATTCCTTTTTTCTAAAAGGAACTGAAGTTGGTTAAGATATATGCATCATCAATATGACATTTTTTAGAAGATTATATCCTTTTAAAGAAAAATAAAAGAACAAGAGAATTTGAAAAAAATATTTTAAGCATAAAGAAAGTAACGATAACTTAGAAACTGACTCATTGTAAGATAGAGAGAAAGGTTCAAGATTTATTTCGTCAAATTAACTAGAAAACTGATTCAGTATTAAACATTTATTTAAACTTTGATCAACAGAATCATATGATTTAAGTTCATCTAAACAAATATTATTTTATACTTTTTAGACAAATTTCTACAAATCGTGGTGAATTTCATATGACCAGCCATCCTGAAGACAAAACTGCTCACACATTGACAGATTGCCTGAAAAAACCAATTCTAGTAGATTCCATTTATGTAAAACAAACACACACCAATTTATTTTTATTAAAGACTCCACTTCACTGTAATTCATAAATATTATTAATGAAATATTCACCTTCGGCAACAAACAATTAATTTTCTTATACAAAGCTGTGTTAATTAAAACAGATAAAAGTATTTTTATAACTTAAATAAACTAGTATTACCTAATATGCTTATTAATTAAATTACCTACATCTGGAGATATTTAATCATTTAATTTTATTCTATTTCACAGTAGGCATTTGTGAAAAAGCTTGCTTCGGATATAACTACACGTACTACATATACATCCGAACTTAGAGCACAAATAACAGCAACAATTTTTATACCATAAAAAACAAAAACAAAACTTATTCCTCAAAATCAAAATAAGTTAAAAATGCTACAAAATGTTATCCTTTAAAATCTATAATTTAATTATAAATGTATTATTTATAATTTTCAGCTGTATTTCAATATTAAATTACCGATAAAAGAATTTCAACTTGTTAATTATTCTGACAGATCACAATACATCATAGCAATAATTATAATAATAAGTTTTTTGAAACGAATAAGCAAAGGTTCCATTAATATATTTTAAAATTATTACCAAGTCATATTATGTAACAATAAATCTATAAAATACAGCACTGCAAAAATCTTAAAGAATTGATGCATATTTGTATAACCGGGCTTCCTATGTGACAGTCATTTTCATATGCTTCAGCAATTCTACAAAAATAAAATGATATTTATTTATTTTATATGCAAAAATGGAAAATAAGTACTTTAAATCTTTGAAATTTTTCAGTTATTTAAATAACCTCTGGTAAATATTTTGAAAAGCATTTTAAACTTATCGTTCTCATCTCCAGGAATCTTGAATAGGAAAGTAGTCCCATATGTAGAAAAAATTGGAATAGTCACTAATATTGATTCCTAAATAAAGTATTTGGCCTAATTCTAAAAACAAAAGATTATAATAAATAATCTGGGAAATTTAACAAAGAGTAATAAGAATAAAACCGGCAACGCAATATGGCGGCGTTTCGTTTGCTTTTCGTTCCATATACAATATAGTGTCGTGTTATGGTTTGTAGTTCTCTCAGAAACGTTTAGATGGCGCTGCGATAGTTAAGCAAACTTCACAGTGAGGAATCTGGTACTCTTCCTCTGTGGATGCAGTTTTATTTTTCATTCACCAGCCCGGAATTTAGAATCCGTGCTTTATATTAAAGAAACTGCAAATTCCCTAACTGCTAGTACATACTACAATAGGATTTAAAATTTTATATACGTACGTTTTATAATAAAATAGTGGTAGATCTTATATTAACAAGTCAATACGATTTTAAATGTTTGGCGTAATACAACACGTGTTGTTTGCCTGTGGAAAAATCATTTATGGAGGTGAAAGATTCTCAGGAAAATCTCTTTAAGGTATACTTACTAAAATATTTTGTAAGAAAATTGTCAGTCTTTCAAATAAGCATAAAATGGGCAATACCCAAGAATAATTGGCTTTTTTCAATAGATGAATGCCCATGCATTACATTATAGCCTTGTCTTGAAACGAGCCTACTATATTTTAAGGAGCATTAACAACTGTGTGTGTCAGCTCTTGTCGCTTTAGTTTTTACCATTCCCTCTTCCCGTCTGCTCACATATTGTTTGCAGCGTGCGTAGTCTAATTGTAAATGCTGTGTGCATGTGTTCGTGTTTCTTTTCTTTTTTTCTGTCTGTTAATAAATGTCCCGTCCACAAGATCTTCGTCTCAATGGTTTTTTAAGAAAGAAAACAATTTTCATTCATTCCTAAACACAACTTTGGAACAGAACATTTGACAGAAGTAGCAAAGAAATGTTACAAAAGTAAATTGCACCAATATAATAAAAATTAGAACATTAAAATATCATCCTAAATGGAGCATCAGAAATCTTAATTTCAAATATTTGAATCTAAAATGACTCAGCAATTATCAAGATCACATTCGAATAGCATTGGGTATAAACCTGCATTCCGATCACTCATTTAATTGTAACTAATGAATATAAAGTTCCATAGGACATTAATCTGTTTAAAGAATACTTTCTAAAATATTTTGTAAGAAATATGTCTGTCTTTCAAACAAGCATCATATGAGATTAACTCAAGAATTATTGCCCTCTTTACAATTGATGAATGTTCATATCGTCCATGCGTTAACTTGCAGTTATGTTGTTTTGAAGAGAGTGTACTATAAACTCATATGGTTATAAATTATTAGACCCATTTCAAAAATTAATTTAAAATTTTTTTATAATGATACAAATACTTTTTTGATAATGAGAGCACATTTGAAGAAGTTTTTTTTCATGTCATCTCCCATTTTTGAGAGCCATTACATGTGAAAGATTTAGATTTAGAAGAAAAAAGAACATGAATTTGTGTTGAATTTTAGGCTCCTGAATTTGTTAATTCACATATAGCTTGAAAACTCAAAATTTTTAGAGATATTTAAGAACATTTAAAAAAGGAATCCAGAAAACTGGCATTGGCTTTTGCTGATCGTTAGCCATTGAGTATGAAATCTCTCGCTGTTGCAAATTTTAAACGCCGTAATGGTACGCCACTTGTAGGAAAAAGCGTTTTTATTTACTTTCGCATTTAAATGAAACAGTAGTTGCATCGTTATTAGTCTTTCTCATTAAATTTTGAAATGGATTGAATAATTTATGACCATCCTGTATTTTCACGAGCGTGAACAACTGTATTTGTCCGCTTTTGACATTTCATTCCAATACATTCCCTATTCGAGTCTGCCGCCATAATGTTTGCAGTGTGTTTAGTCTAATTGTAGAAGCTGTGTACTTGTTTTCGCGTTTCTTTTCGTTTTTTCTGTATGTTTAAATGCCGACTTAACAAGATCTACGTCTCAATGATTTTTGAAGAAAGACAACGCTTTTCATTCATTCCGAAACACGACTTTGTAACATGAAAGTTGACAGTAGTAACAAATACTATTTACAAAAGTAAATTGCACCAATATGACAACAATTATAACATTAAAATTGCAATCCTAAATGGAGTGTCAGAATTCTTAATTTGAAATATTTGAATCTAAAATGACTCGACAATTCTCAAGATCACATGCTCATAACATAGAATATAATCCTGCATTCGGATTATAATTAATTATTAGATCCTCCTTTAATTGTACATAACGAATATCAAGAGAAAAGAAATGTTCTATAATACATTATAGAGTTCAATATGAAATCATCTGACTCTTCAAACTGTTTTAACGCAATGTGAGTGTGATGAAATATTTGCATAGTTTCGTCCGCAATCCTTCGAATAGTTAGGTTCTATAAAGGTTAGAAATATGCTAAAAACCCATGCGAAAATTCAAATTTAAAAGATATCAATTTGTGGAAAATCACTCGGCATTTAGCTTCCTTTAGACATCAAATGAAATTCAGCTCGATTCAGTTGCGATGTCTTCCCAAGTTTTAACGAATTCCACTAGAAAATTTATATAAGCTGCCATATATATATTGCTTCGAATTTATGAACCGAAAAATTATAGTATGTTTTGCACTTACGCAGTAAAAACTTAGTTGTTAGAAATTCTTATATTTCATTTAATATTGAAAGCATTCAATTTTAATATAATGTTTCGCCGGTGTATTCCCTGAGTTCATATTTTCCAATCTTATATTTTGGTTAAGGAGACTTAGACTTGGCACCTTTAGAATTTCGGAAAATCGGATTTTCCAATTTTGAGTGGAATATTATCCTTGAACCTGTAACTTATTAATCTGGAAATTTCAAAACTATCAGAGAAATATTCAGTGAGATATGAAGTTATTTTGTGTAACACGTTATCAGGTGCCAAGCCCACTTATAATGTTTAAATCATGCATATTCCATATGCATGTTCCAAAACCATATATTTTTTAAAATGAAAGCAAAGCAAGATAGTTGTTTCGAACCGTAAATGGCTTATTCTTTGTTTGGGTACTGTTTCATTGCTTTCCCTTATTATTTATTAAGCACATTTGAATCATTATCATCATCAATGCTTTCGCTTCTCTTTCTGCTTGAATGTCTCACTGTCAATAAAATTTCATGTCATTAAAAGTTTTGCTGTGTAGTAATAGATACTTCATAAATAGGACTGCAGATTATTTATTAAATATTTTGACTAATGAGATTTGAAAAAGTGAAATTTTTCTAATTTTTTAGAAAATTTTCCTAATTATCCCTATATATGATATTGCTCATTAAAAATTATGGTAATAATATATATTAATAAAATTGATTCCTTAGAACTTACAAATGTCAGGATATTCCTCTGAAAAAACTAGCTTGATATAAGTTGTTTTTAATACAGTGTTGAAATTTTTAAAGCTGTTTTTCTCAGTTTGCTTTTTTCCTGCTACAAAATACTAAAAGTCAAACCCATTTTATTCTTTTTACTTGAAATTTTTTATTTTACTCAAAAATGCATGTTTAATTGAATTAGGGAAGGATTTCTAAAGTTTTGATTAGAATTTTTTTTAAAAATGTACAAATTCTGAAATTTTCCAAAATTTTGATCAAATTTGTTTCCTCAGATACTAATATGATATGAGAAATCCGATCCCTGTTTCTGTTAAGTACATTGAGAGTAAAATTAATAAAAATTGAATGAGAAGAAGCATTTTAAATAAAAGCTTAATTTTTAAAAAAAAAATTAAAATTTTTAATTTTCAACTCTTGAAACCAAAATTATTTTAGAAATTTAAGTTTCTGCACAGTTTACATCTATCTACTGCAAAATTTAAAAAGTTTCATCAAATTTGTTGAATTTTGGGTGCCAAGACCCCTTAAAAGCTCTGTACGCTATAAGGAAAAATACATGTAAAATTTTATGACTTTTTAAGAGAATATTTATATCTTCTCGGGATATGTGTGCTATTTTTAAGAAAATATATATTCCTCACTGCCAATAAAATTATTCAGGAAAGTTTAAAATCGTTTTCAGCATTCTGTGAAAAGAGTTTGACCACATATAATTTTCTTCTCCGCCTTCTAGTAGTCAATTTCTAGTTGTGTATATATACAGAGTGTTCCAAACATACCTGTAAGGGTAGGTTAGGCATACAGAAACAAATAATATTCGCAATAGAACATGGGGTCGGAAAGGCAAAGGTACAGGAGGGCTCTTTGGCAGATCCATCAAGACAATTATGAGTAAGTTCTGATTAATTATATTTTCTAATTATTGCTGTTTAGGCCTTATACATTTACAATGAACAAAACATGCATTTTAACGAGAAAGAAAAGTTATTGAAAAATTAAATAGATGAATTGACGTCATCTACCGACAACAACCACACAAACACTCCTATATGATTTCGATAGCATTTTAAGTATCTGAACTATATGACTGAGTGAAATGTAAGCTCTGTCCCCTTTGAAGCAGGAAATGAAATCTATCGCAGCAGAAAATCCTATGTGGCGACTGCTGCCAAATCCCATATCGATTCAATATGCAGGTGTTAAGCAAATCATTTTCAAATGCTGTCCATAAGAAACAAGCGCATCATCTATATATACCTTAATGACAAAAATGGGATATTTTGCAAAAGTATTTAATTATTTCTTTAATGAAATACATAATCATATGATTCCGGAAGTAAAGACATTTCGACATATAAAAAGGCAATTTCGGAAAAAAATAGGAACTTTAGAAATTTAATTATTTTAAGGAAATAAAGACAAGCACTACTTAAGTTAAGCTGCAATATGTTAACAATCATCTACGCAACAGAAACGGCCACCATCCGAATGTAACAATTTCTACTTCCACGACTAGCCATACCTGCCATAATTAGGGTAACTGGGCGAATATCCGACAGTCTCCGAATGCTAATTGTCACCTGAGTGTATCCCTTTCATTGGAATTAACCGTAAGAAAATTGAGTAATTTTTTCATAATATTAGAATAAAAGGATAAACGTCTATGACAATAAATGGGTGTAGAAATGAGGTGTGCATGAGGCATTTTAAGCAAATTATTACACTAATTTATAGCTTTTACTTAAGGCTGAAACTAAAATTAAATTAAATTCAATAAATATTCTTATTGCTTAGAATCAAAAATTAAAGTTAGATTTTACAGAATTTGGACTATACAGTCATTTCGCTGACTAAAGAGCCCTATCACTGATGCATGCAAGTCTAGACAGTTCCAAGTACTTATGATTACGATCTAGAGACGAGAAAGTTGGGTTAATAGTAGATTAACATCAATGCTCCCTGTTGGGGGGGGGGGGGGCTGCGATCATTTATCAAAATCCAGCGCGAGAATTTTAACATTATTCCGTGTGTAGTTGTAATCTCCAAATAACTTCCAGAAATGACGGAATTACGCAAGATATCATAGTTGCGAACAATTATAGAAATAGACCATGATTAGAATACCATCTCAAAAAATACTGCTCTAGGCGAGAAGCTTCCACACTAAATGTTAAGACTGTAAGCGATATTTGTTCTCTCAAACCAGAATCTCCGAAGAGACACGGTTTTTTAATTAGATGCTAAGGATGTTTTCAGACGACCATAAGTTTCTCAAATTTAAAATTTTTATACATAAATATCTTTAAAATATAAAGTGGTGTTTTAAGCAAAATTATATACATATAAAACTTAAAATTCGAATAACTTCTTATTGTTTCAGAAATTATATAGAATTTCAAATATGAAGTGTTGAACGCAAAATGGTGAAAGTCAGTAAATTTAAGTTACAAGTAATCATTAGAAAAAGTAGCACATATTTCTCAGCAAATAGAAATATTTTGTTCAAATTTTCTACATGTCTCATCACCAACAATTCTTCTAAATATTGTTGGTAATTTTTGTGAATGCCGATTTTTATGAAAAAATTATCCTACATCAATAAATATTTTTTGGTGAAATCTTTTATGTGTTGCAAACGGATTGATGTTTTAACTTCGAGTCGTAATAATAGTAAAAGAACAAACGAACACGTAATAATAATAATAAAAAACATTCTGAAGAAGATACGTGTAATAAGACTGCAATGGAGGTTTTATTTCACCGATTTTGTGGACACGCTTAATGAGATAACTGTCCTGGCGTGAGCCTAAATGTGTAGCTTTTAAAGATTTTTTTTTCGTAAAAAAAGATTTAGGCTTTGTTGAAATTTTCGGTTATTAAAGACATAATAAATAAATAAAATAAAAAATTTCAATATACCACGTTTTTAAAACGGACTAAAAAGTAAAAAATAATTTCTTCTAGCCCCATACAGATTTGTAACCCCATACAGATTTAAAGCGAAAAACGTGAGTGCATGCAATATTTAGTAGTAAGGTGTGTAGGGAATAGCTGTCGTTGAGAAAACTCACACAACAGTTCATATAATTTCCATTGCAAAAAAATTGTTAGTGACTGAAATAAACTACTTATGCACCAATTATCTATTGCATGCGCCCAACGTTTTTCGCTTTAAATCTGTATGGGGTTACAAATCTGTATGGGGCTAGAAGAAATTATTTTTTACCTTTTAGTCCGTTTTAAAAACGTGGTATATTGAAATTTTTTATTTTATTTAAATAATTATTTTCTCCTTTTTAGTCTTCTGTGTGTGAAATTTTGCAATCGATTTTAACCATCTTGATGAGATTATGATGGAGACATGTGGCAAATTTCAGGTTTATTTCAGTTTCTCTTCACCTGATCATAAATAGAAAATTGCTATTTTCCTGAAAAATTAAGTTACTTGACGCAGAAACATTCGTGAAAACAACTAGCACCCGAACAGCATTTTACTTCCCCCCCCCCTCTGGAATTTCACGGCAAACAAATTATTGCCACTCTGGTATAGCAAACCCTTCCCTCCGAACTTCAATCCACTCTTCGATGTTCCCCCGCGATTTCTTGGAATCCTTGAAACTCGAGATTTCCCTTCCTCGCTATTCACGAGTGACGCCTGGACAGCGCCATCTATCGAAGCTCTGGGTCGGTAAAACACGAAATATGAAATAAAAAATTAACAGACAAACAGACAGACAAGAAAGCGAATTAATATTTCATTGTCATCTAGTTCTGAGCTATGTTTAAAGTTTCAAGTCTCCAGCTCATCGGGAAGTGAGTTTAAAACTCATTGCAAAATTTGTACCGAACAGACAGACAGATAGACAGACAGACAGACAAGAAACCGAGTTAATAAAAACGTGGTAAAAAACACATAGCCTCATAGCTAGGAGCTCTTAATGCCAGTTTGTCGATGTTTAAATATAAAATTCCGAAGATGTAAACGACTACAAGATAGAATACTCTTGTCTTTTTATTTTTCTGTGAAGTCTGTCTTTCCCGTTTATTCATTCTTCTGTAAGAGGTTATGGAATGGCAGTTTGATTATTTATGAAACCAAGTCTCTATGAGTTTTTTATACGCAACCTAAATGGAGTTTGGTTTTTAATTCTTAGGAGACATTTCAATTAATATATAATTAGTTAAGAATAAGTTATAATAAGTTACGAAAAACCATTCTCAGGTCATTAAAAAATTTTGAGTTATTTTTTTCAAGTCCTGAAAAATTTAAGACGTATAGACATTATCTTACATCCTCACGGATATTTCCAGCATTTTATCAGTATGTCAAAATTAATATTTGTGCTAAATTTAGTCTTGAATTTTTAGTACAGGATGAATTATTTCTTTCTGTGTACTGTATGAAATTGTGCTGTAATTTTTCCTGTTTCCTTTGATTCCAGTCTTACTGTTGTGGAAAAAACAGACATTTTAGGGTAATGAAAATGGTTTATGAAATCAGAAAAAATAAAAAAAATCTATAGGTTATCTTCGAACACTTTTGTCCCATGCATGAAAATGATTTGTGCAATTCACGTGACTTTCTGAGAATCACTGAGGTATGGCGCCGACATTTTTAACTTAACACATTCGATATTCGTGTGTTTTCCCTAGTATTTATTGGTCCGTAAGGCTCTGTTGCCAGTACTGTAGCTTCTGACATCGAGAGATAATTGTGAAAAAAAGAAAAGAAAACTCCTTCGATTCTGAATAACTGGCGTGCAAGGGACCAAAGCAACGAATAGGGAGGTCATGTGAGAAAAGTATTTTTGTTTCTCTGACTGGTATGTATTTTCAATTTACTGGTTTCTGCACTTTCTCCATGTTAATTTTTGCTTTTTCCTCTTATGTGCAGATATTTTAAATTTATTTTGAACAGTTGTTTTTATAAATTTCTCTGAGGATTCCTTCGTGCTTCACTTTGAAAATGTGTATTATCTTTATATATTATCATTTCTCTTAAACTGTGAAACAATTTTCCAAAAATAATTATTACATTATTATTAGTTTGATATGCTATGGACTGACGCGGTTGAATTTAGAAAATGAAACTATACGCTTCAGATAAAGTTTGCAGAATGTAAGGACGAATTCTATAAGATGGAGATTTTTTCTTTTTTACATAACAACTCTAATTCTCAAAATACTTAGCTATATTTACTAAAATGCATGATTTTAAACTAATCTTATATTACTGTAAAAAAATTATAAATTAGAAACACGCAATTATTATTAAGAAGTTCCTGATACTGTAAACTGTCTTTCTTCTTTCAGGTTTTCTTTGACTTGTCTTGTTTCATGTTTTCATGGTTATAATTTTTAATCAGTTACACTGTCTGATGTGCTCCAGTTTTTTTAATTTTGCACACTTGTGTGTTTTCAATTCTATTACACTATTTTAAAATTTCCAGAATTTAATTAACAATTAATAGATTACTTAAATTAATTTTTATATCGTATGGGTGGCGATAACTAGAAAAATTTGAAAATAAATGATTTCAAGATTCTCTCATATGTATAATAAGGAATTATAAATTAACAAATAACGGATAAAATATTAAATACTAAAAAGTTGAAAATGCTTAAAACAAAGAATCTTAATTACAGGAACACTAACAAGACGACATATTCAAAACGGTTTCGATTAAATTCATTCAAGAAGGCAAAAAAATGTTTTCTCAGAGTTTCCTTTCTTTAATGTATCTTCAAGCGCAGGAATTTATTCTTTATCTTTTTATTCAAAATGATTGTAATGTTCTGAAAGTTTTATACGAAATCCAAATGGTAAGATATCCTGTAATCAAGAGTGATTGATAAGAGAGGTATGTATTTACATACCCTTCTCCTCACAAAATACTACGAATAAAAATTTATTTAACTTTCTGTCATTGTTTTTAATAATACTCGGTGGTTACACCATCTGCCTGCTCCGCTACCCAAAATCACGTTTTGATCTTTAGGGATCACTACTTTCTCCCAGTTCGCTTCGCTCGCTCGCCAGACAGTTACCCTGTAATCAAGATTTATTGGTAAGAGAGGTAGGTATGTATCTACATACCCTCCTCCTCGCAAAATACGAAAAATAAAAATGAATTTAACAATCTATTATTGTTTTTAATAATACTCGGGGGTTACACCATCTACTCGTTCCGCTCCCCAACGTGATTCTTTTGGGATCACTACGTTAACTCAGTTCGCTTCGCTCGCTCGCCAGACAGTTATGCATTTCTGCTAGTAATAGGAAAATAATACATTAATTACTGATAGTAAATCTAAATTATCTGAAATTGCATTAACTCCTAAAATTAATTTTTTATCGAGTACGAAAATTAAAATCTTCCGGTAACACAGAGATATATATGTAAATGCTAGAAAGAAATTTCAATGATAATATATATAATTCTAATATGTTTAAAAATCAAAATATTTTGCATCATTCAGAAATCAGCCATTTAAAACTGCTTTCCATACAAAATTGACAATTTCTCAACAGTTTTAATTATCCTAACGTCATTTCAACAAAATTTTCAACATGCCCTATTTTTAATGAAATATTGTTGAGAAAAGCTTCCCCCACGCATTTGCACTCACTCTAATAATTATTTGCCAAGAAAGATATAACTTTTCGCTCTGGGCAGTTATATATGAGTTAGACCTCAGAATATTTGATTTGATAAGAGATGATATAACTCATTTTACAACCTTTAACTACAAAAGGACTATTTAAAGAGAAAAGTGGCTTGAAACATGCTCGTATTAACTATACGAAATTGAAATAATAATAATATTGTATTTTTTAGCTTTTTAATATTCATAACTTAATAAGTTCACATATGTTGATCAGGAAGCTTCTCCACATGTATGCAGACTCACTTCAGTTACAATTTAGTCAAGAAAAAAAAACACATTTTTCTCTGGTTAGTCACTTTTGTGTTTTAGAACTCGGAAAATGTGAGTAATCTAAAGATGAAATAGCCCATTCCTCAACCTTTTAACTGAAAAGGGGATATTAAGAAGACATTCATTCATTTGCCTAATCAAAACTGCAAGACTTAAACTTATTTTGTTCAAACTATCTGACTTAAAAAACAGTTATCTCAGTGTTTTCACCGATGTAAATAAAACAAAATTGCGAGCTGTTAGAAAACGGCGATTAAGAAATTCGACCCTTTTTTTGTCACAACATAAGATAATTATATCGTATGATAGTTAATTTAAATGAAAAAGAGATTGTGTTTCTTGCGGTGTCATTCTAATTAAAAAATTTTCATTTCTCTGATAGATGGATTTATATTTTAAATTTCGTTAATGTGTACCATCCACAGCAATATAATAACAATCGCTTGGAGTTTTAATACAAGTTCCAAACGGTTTGAAACGTGACGGGGAGTGATTGGTAAGAGAAGTATGTATTCGCACACAATTGCGCTCCAAAATGCAGCAAATGTTAACGAATTTTTCTGTTATTGTTTTTAATAATAAGATAAAGAGAATTCAATTGAAAGTGAGACTGTTCTTAAATATGATTGTTTTATAGATGACTATGTATGAGAAGAGAAAGATAGATTTATATTTTAAATTATGTTACTGTAATGCATCAATAAATATCATTTAACTAAAATTGCAATTGCATTTAAATATTTATCATAAGTTGCGACGAAATTTATTCCGAACGAATGCTATTTTTTCGGATGGGGAAAAAAGATTAATATTTGTACATTGTTTGTAACAATAATTTGTTCAGGAATCGACTCATGCACCTTAAATTGATCCACTTGTTTCTCACAATGTATAAATAAAAGAGATAAATCTTTGCTGTATTATGAAAATCACCCACGTACATTTTTTTAAAAAAACTACATTACATCACCACCAAAAAGTTCTGTTTTCTTTATATAGAAAATCCTCCAAGTCTGAAGCTTGCATTGAAATGCCAATTTCAATTGAATTACATACTAAAATTTTTATTGAGAAGGAAAAAATGGGACTTTTCTCAAAAACAGGGTTTGTGAATTGAGCTCATTTTTCTTCTACGCCTACGAAACGTGATTCTCATATTTTGGTTAGATTTACTAAAAGGAGTGCTTACATTTTCACATTTACCTGAGAGGCATCTAAGAGTATTTTATTACTTACTTCTCGTCTACAAAGCTGAAATGATGTTAAAAAAAACGACATCTGGGTTTTGACGATAATTGAAAAAAAATTCAAATTATTGATAGTTGAATGTTAAGGGACACAAAGTAGTCCTTTGGGAGGTCTTAGAAGAAAAGTAAAAAAGAAAAGAAAAGTAAGTTCAAAGAAGAAATGACGAATGTGAGAAAAGCAACTTGCAGTTTTGCCTTTTAAGTCGCTCACTGGAATATATTTCTTTTCTCGTAGGAGTTCTTTGTTTTTTGTTATTTCATCTGGAGCAAATATTTATTTCACTTATTCCCAACAGTGATTCTCATCTCCTCTAAATTGTATATTCGTCTTCTTCGTCCTTTGTTCGAAATGCATATAACAAAAGATGCCTTGTTACTTTGATTCTCTGGGGTTATAACAGAGTAAGAGGACGATCTTATTCTTATTATTAATCGCCGGTTTGAAAGAAGAAAAGAATAAAAATCGATCACTACATATTAATTATATATAAAGAAAGGCAAATTACACTGAAATTCTTTTTTAATGATTTGATTAGAAAAGTGCATTGGCAGTTAATAGAATATAATGAATTCTGTATTTCTTATATTGAACATTATACTTTTTTATTTTTATTTCTTGAAAAAGAAAAAAATCTTTGTTTTGTCTACAGAGTGTTAAAACCGGTTATTCTTACAAAAAAAAATCCTGTTTATACAATTTTTAAATGATAATTATCACATTCATACTTATATAAAAGAATTAGTAGTTTTTATATTGAGAAACATTTGAAAGTTATATTATAAAACTTTTAAAAATTCCATTATTTATAAAATTGTAGGAATGAAAAAGGAAATAAATTTCTGCACTAGAACCATCCTGAAAAAGAAACACTAAACTCTTTCACTTTTCGTATTTTTGAATAAATTTAAGCAAAAGAGTTTTAAAAAATTATTTTCTTAGTGTGATTCCAATTAAGTATTTTTTAATTATTTTCAAATTTTTTCTGTTTAATTTAAGTTCAGTAATTTTTAATTCTTTAATATAAATATTATGGAATCTTTAAATAATTTATTTTCAAACTTACTACCAGATCGTGCCACGCACATGATATCAAAATATAATTTATGTAATCTATTAACTGATCATTAATTTCTAAAAATATTTAAAAAGTGTATTGTCATCGAGAGCACAAAATAACACAAAAGATGTTCATTTCTTCTGCTCATACATATATAAAAATTTGCCCCCATGCAAAGAAAAAAATTCTTTTTAAAATTATTCGATTTGGTAAGTGTACTTACAATTAATGATTTATGAACGAATTTGTATTTTTTAAAGTGAAAATATCGGTTTTATCTTTTTTTTTTGATAAAAAAAGACTCCTTTCTTTACAGAATTCTGAATCGTTTTATTTTTTAAAAACTAAAAAAGTCCTTTTTGTACGATCTAACTTACTATATGCAAGCCGCAAGTGGCACAGTACCACTTTGATTCGAACGTGCTATATCGTATTATTCAAAATAAAATTATAAAATTTTTAATTCATTAACATACTCTGTATTCTGAGAGAGGGTGGATGTGTGAATATATTCTTCTCAAACCAATCAAGGTCGATTATATGATTTCTTAGAATATGAAACTTGTAATAAAATTTCAGGAGATATTTCAAGCCATTTATTTGTTTGCAAAAAAATACAGTAGAACACCGTGAATCAGAACCCTTGATATTCCGAAATTCCGGAGAATCTGAATGTCTCTTTTTAATTTTCCGAAGAATTTTTTCTGTAAAAAGAAGGAAAAATAAAAATTACGAATCAGAAACAAAGCTAATGTTTATTTCTAACTTAAAAGAAGTATTTGAAGTGGTCTTTAAGAATTAATACAGCACCTTAATTAGTAGAAAAAACTGAGATATCTTCTTTTTACACTCAAATTGTTTGCCACTGTACCGTGCGAATAGCCGCGTGCTCTTTCCGAACGCATTACAGAGCACCTCGAGTCAATACTGTACTGCATTTTGTTTACCAAGAGTATTTTATCGAATTTCCCGAATAATCTGAATTACTCGGAATCCGAGCAAACGTCAGCCCCAGTATTAGTTCGGATACCCGGGGTTCTACTGTGTCATCGTCCTTGGAAGCTCTAAGTGCAATAGTTTATCCTGTAGAGTTCTAACAGATAGACAGGACTCTTCCCCATAACTCTGGTCTAACTATTACTGTTACTAAGTAATGATTGGATATGGGATGGACAGACAGAACGCCGCCCTATACCCCTGTGCCTGTTGTAAATACAGCAACTGAACCAGTTCACGGTCATGGCACGGGTTGAACAGACAGACAGATTCTAAAGATTCAGTTTCATAATCAGTAGAGAAATTAGAAAAGCTGCATGCTCAATTTAAATAATGTAACTTTTTTATACTGCGTTATTTTAAATGTATAAATCTTACCAATTTATTTTTGGAAAAAAACTCATTGATTCCCACCTTAGCCTCGTTAAAATTAATAAATTGAAGAAACTGACATTTAGTTGTTCGTTTTTATTCGTATTATTTTTTTTTCAAGCAGGCAATTAATATCAGAATCAGATCATTCTCTTTCTCCAAGACAACTCGCGTGAAACAAAGTAACAAGACATCCTCTTTGCTTGCGTTTCCTACAAAGGGCGGAGAAGCCAAATACACATTTTTAAAAGAGACGCCAAACAAAAACCTCGAAGTTATGAGAATCACTGCTGTGTGAATAAGCGAAAGAAATCCTCACACAAGTGGGAATTAAAGAGAGAAAAGACAATTGCGAAGAAAGAATGATACGTTAAGGTAAGTAAAATAAAAGACAAGACTGTGTGTCTCTTTTCTTACTTGAGTGGCCCCTTTTTTTTCTTACTTTTGTCTTTTGCTTTTCTCACGTAACCTCCCAGTTGGCTGCCTTTGGTTCCATGTGCTTCAATTCTCAAGTCTCAGAATATACTCTATTTTTTTTACTATCTTCAAGAACCAGAAGGCAGCATTTTTGTCTTCTTTATCTCTTTTATAAAAGTAACACTAAAGCTTTTTGATCAATCAATAAATAATAAAAATACTCTTAGGGCTCGCATAGGTGTAAGTAAAAAAAACAATGATCTTTTTTCATTAAATATTTCCAAGCTTTGTCAATTTTTTTATTTTTTTTTATCAGTACTTTATGAGAAAAAAAAATCGAAAATAACTTTCTAGGACTGATTTATTAATATTGTTGTTAGTGAGTGAATAAAAGTAAAACGTATAAATATCTGCCAGTGAACATATGTTTCTATCAGAACTCTATAAATACTGCTTTAATGTCTTTCTTTAAATTTAATGTGTCACTTGCTTCATTACAAATAATTATTTTTTAAATAATACTATATTATGAAGTAATTGTGAAATGTTCATTTCCTCGTGTTGTTAATGTTTTTTGCGATTCCGCAAGTAATGAAAGGATTGTCTATTGACACCTTAGCGGATGTGAGGGAAAGGGACCTTCCCTTCAACCTCTATCCTTACTTGTGCAGATTTTCTATAAGTAGGAAAGTCAGTTTCCGCTATAGCATTCGAAAGTAAGATGCCGAGCTTTTTTCAGCTCACAGTTTGAGTTTTGAGTAAAGATCTCAAGTGGTCTGTTCTCATTGAGACAGGCGCACATTTTAGTGAGATAAGGGTGGGAGCTCATGCACACTTTCTTGAAGAGAGAGGCACGTTATTAATGAGGAATGTTTTTGTGAGCGTTTGATGTTATAGTTTAATGTAACATATATTTGCTGAGTGTGAATGCATGATATATTATGTGTGAAGCATTTCATCAAGTATAATGCGGTTTTCATTTATTCATAGTATTGCAAAGCTATAAAGTTGTTTCTCTGACATGCTACTCTTGGCGATAAATTTGGAAACCATTTTTGTTGTCTTGGCGACACAGTTGGTGACTTCCGCGACAAAAGGAATTCTCTACAAAAACCCTGAACTGTGGACCTATTTCTACTGGGAGCCAGTAACTTCATGAACTTTCTGGAGATTACGTCACTTCCTACGTATTGACGTCCCTTCCGGTTGAAAAAGTATAAAACCAAGTTCTGAAACCAAAAGTAGTCACTTGGAGTTTGATCAGCAAGGAAGCTGGTGAACTGAAAAACATTTGAGTGCTATTGAAAGCACTGTATCTGATATTTATTAGTGATATCGGTTGTTAATTCATGCAAGTAACGTTTACTTTTCTTACCTGCTCTACGTTAGTGTTTTGCCGAAATCTTCATGTAGGAAAGACATTTATTTTTTTACTGCTTATTAATCTGAATTCACGTACACCGACAAGACAATTTTTGTAACAAAAGTTTTGTTTCCGTTTAGTTCGTTTTTATTGCCGTCTTCATAGAAGAAAAGCTGAGACTAACTCGATTGTTTACTTGGTTCGGTGACGCCGTGGATATTTCACTTAAGAATATCGACTTCTATATTGGATGATTAAGGATTCGTCACCCCATTCAACGGAAGCACAATGTAAATCTGGACATTCACGTGCTCTCCACTCCTCTCAAATTCTATTGCTCCATGCCAAAACCGGTCGCCATTGGGAAAAGTCTTTGAGAGCTGAAGCATTGTTGTGAAATATTGGATTTCCAACTAGTCTATATATCCAACCGCTTCAATTGAAATTCCGGGCCATAAATGCTGAAATGCGACCGGTGTAGATACGTCAGGGAGAGGGTTCGAAGCTCTCTCGCTGTAGTGGAATTCGGAACAGGCTTGATTTGAAGGCGGTGGGAGAAGTAGCTGCAGTTGGAGATCGGATTGACCGTATCCGATGGGTTTGTGAGAAGCGGCCGTAAATGACCTACCCAAATGGATGGGCTGGGAATTTGTATGGTGTGGAATGCCACTACCTCATTTGTGTGGAATGAAGCGATTCTGAATAACGGACTTAAACCTGGTGCCATTTCAAGGTAACATTCGCGTTTAAGTCATTCGTCATGTTGAAGTGAAGTGGGAGTTGGAAAGTCGGGGTAATGGATCAACCGATGTTCTCACAATCTTTTCGTGTTTTTAATATTCAAAGTGAGTTTCAATGTAGTCCTCTTAAAGTTTTAAAGCTATCCGTTTATATAAAAAAAGTGATCATCATTTGTTTTAACATTGGAAAAATTATTGACCTTTAAATGCATTTCCATTGTAATTTTCGGATGGATTTCGTGGATTATTTTGTCTTCGGGAACCATGTATAAAATAAATTGTATTTTGAACTTATATTTCTCCTGTGATGTTTATTCAAGCTGAAAATGCAATGATTACAAACCCTACGTAGTTTTCTTTAGAATCGTAGTCGTAGAGCTCATTATCTCCTATTTGACTAATCAGTTTTTGAATTTAAACACTATGGCAAGACAGTTTACAAATCTGTGGATAAAATCCAATTTCAAACTGTGCAATTACTTGAAACATTTTTGAAAAAAAATTAAAAGTAACATAAAAAGTTTGAAAAGTGAATATGGAATACTTATGTTTTACTGCAAGCTCAAATTTCTGACAGCCTAGTTTCTATTAACTATAAACTAACTATTGAGACAAAAAAAAGTCTTTGGTTCAAAAACACCTATTAATGCTTCAACTTAAGTAATTAATATCAATTTTCAATTACAAACAATTTTATGTCACTGCTGGTTGAGGAAATTCTTTTGCATAAAAGGTTTGCAAAAGTTTATATAATGAAAATGACGGCATGTTGTAAAAAATATTCAATTTTTGAACTAATGTTTATTTCGAAAATGTAATTAATCGCTTAAGTATTTTGATAATCATTTTAGTAAGCTCTTTTTTTTCTGTATGAGGAATTTCATAACTTATTTCCTATTGAAAAGCGAAGTTAATATCATTGAAGAAACATAGAAATTTATTTCTTTTATTCGTTAAAAAAGTTTACAAATTGTGTGCTGAAACCATATTTTTAAAATAAGATAGGCAACTTCAACGCAGTTTTGCATACTAAATAAAAAGTGCAGATTTCGTACTTGGTTGAACGAGCTTTATTGTTTTGAACATTTAATAAGAAAGTTTTACCCGCTCTTTTTTTAACTTGAAATATTTCATGTATGTGAACATGAAATTTTGAAATCAATTCTCACTCACTTCCTAACGTGCAATAGTTTTATAATTTTTGGCTCTTGTGTGCTCTCGATGAGAAATGACACTATTTCAGTATTTTCATAACTCATTTATCAGTTACCGATTAATTTTATTACATTTTGATTCCATACTTCTGGCGCCACCTAAAGGTAAATTTAAGAAAAATGACTTCTAATGACTTTAATATTTATAAAAATGAACCGTAAATTGAAACTAAAAAGCAAGATATAGTTTAATTTCAAAATTTGCTTTTTCATACATAAATGAAAGTATCTTTTAAACTTATTTTATTAAATTTATTTTTGTTTTAGCGGTGTTTATGCCTTTTTATTCATTTCGAGATTTATTTTGCTGAGATTCAGGATTTATTACACTTAAACCTTGTAATAATTCCACATGCTCTGTTCTTGGCGTGAATTAACATTTTCGCGACGAATGCTTTTTCATGCAAAAACAATTTTAATGACACGGACAATGAGTAGGGCAAGCTAAAACACCAAAACAAAGGTGTTTTATTTTAGGGGAAAATTATCGCCTGGTTTAGGACTGGGACATATATATCTCATCCGTCGAGATCACTGAGGCATGCGCGTCCCAGTAGTTTTCATTGAATAGTTTTGTAAAGAAAAGTAAAAGTTTTTATAATTTAGATTTAAAAATCAATCAAATTGATATTTTCTTAAAACTAAGCATACATATTAGTTATGTATCACATTAGCTGATCGTACATGGAGAAAGAAACGCAATGCAGCAACCTACGGTAAAGACATCATGTTCTATAAAATAAAACTTTTTCTCAATACTTGACAGGACTGATGGGTAATACTTCCTCTATCCCAAGGAGCATCTCTATCCCCAAAGTATATTTTAAAGTTCTTTCAGGATATATGTGTTCCATTTGTTTTAATAATGGATAGATTTTTGAACTTTAAATGCATTTCTATTGTAATTTTCGGATGGATTTCGTGGATTATTTTGTCTTCTGGAACCATGTATAAAAAGAATTTGTATTTTAAACTTATACTTCATGTGATATTTATTCCAGCTAAAAATACAGTGATTACAACCCCCACTTATTTTTTTTAGAATCAGGCTTATATAGTTCTTTATCTTTTAATTGACCAGTCCATTTTGAATTAAAACACTAGTGACAAGACAGCTTACAAATCTGTGGATAAAATCCTATTCCAAACTGTGCAATGACTTGAAACATTTTTGAAAAAATTAAAGGTAACATAAAAAGATTGAAAACTGAAAAATGGAATACTCATGGTTTCATGCAAGCTCAAATTTGAGATTAATTTGTCTATTAACTATGAACTAACCTTCGAGACACAAAAAAGTATTTTGTTCAGAAACACCCATTAATGGTTCAACTTAAATCAATTTTCATTCACAAACAATTTTATGTCACTGTGGGTTGAGGAAATTCTCTTGCATAAAAGTTTATATAATGAAAATGACAGCATGTTGTAAGAATTATTCAATTTTTGAACTAATGTTTGTTTCGAAAATGTAATTAATCGCTTAAGTATTCTGATAATCGTTTTAGTAAGCTCTTGTTTCTCTGTATGAGTAATTTCATAACTTATTTCTTTTTGAAAAGCAAAGTTAATATCATTGAAGAAAGATAGAAATTTATTTCTTTTATTCGTAAAAAAAGTTTAAAAATTGTGTGCTGAAACCATATTTTTAAAATAAGATAGGCAACTTCAACGCAGTTTTGCATACTAAATAAAAAGGGGAACTTGTTGCTTCTTTGAACGAACTTGATTGTTTTGAACATTTAATAAGAAAGTTTTACACCCTTTTTTAACTTGATATATTTCATGCATGTAAACATGGAATTTTGAAATCGATTCTCACTCATTTCCTAACGTGCAATAGTTTTATAATTTTTTTCACTTGTGTGTTCTCAATAAGAAATTAATATTTTAGTATTTTCATAACTTGTTTATCAGTTACCAGATTAATTTTATTAAATTTTGATTCCATACTTCTGGCGCCATCTGAAGGTGAATGTAAGAAAAATGACTACAAATGCCTTAAATATTTATATAAATGAACTGTAAATTTAAACTAAACAGTAAGATATAATTCAATTTTAAAAATTCGCTTTTTGTACACATTTCGAGATTTCTTTTGCTGAGATTCAGGAATGATTCCACTTAAATCTTTTAATAATTAAAGAAGCGCTGTTTTGGGCGCGAATTAACTCTTTTGCGACGAGTGCTTTTCTTTACTCAGCAACAATTTTAGTGACACGAACAATGAATAGGGCAAGCTAAATCTTCAAACTAAACGTTTTTTTTATTGTTAGGAAAAAATAATCCCTGGTTTAGGACCGGGGCGTATATATCTCATCCGTCGTGATCACTGAGGCATGCGCGTCCCTGTAGTTTTCATTGAGTAGTTTTGCAAAGAAAAGTAAAAGATATTCTAATTTAGATTTAGAAATGAATCACAATTTTATTGTAAATGTACTATATTTTCTGAAACCTAAGCATTCACATTAGTTACCTATCAAATAAGCTGATCGAACATGGAGAAAGAAACGCAATGCAGCAACCTACGTTAAAGACATCATGTTCTGGAAATGAAAACTTCTCAATACTTGACAGAACTGATGGGTAATACTTCCACTATCCCAAAAGTATATTTTAAAGTTCTTTCAGGACATATGTGTTCCATTAGTTTGTGAAAGCGTTGAATTACAACTGAACGGAATCGGTCTCACTATCTTTAGATAACGGTTATAATTTAATCTGGCCATCATCGTTTCATGTGCTTTCGTTTGAGTGCAGAATTGTGGATTTTACAACTGAAAGTCACATACGTGCTTTCCATAAAGTGTTATGGAGTGGATGACATGCAGGAGTTTAATCAGTGCTAAAAAGTTGGAGAAAAAAGAGTGAGAGAGTAGTGGAATTGATCAGTGTCAATGTTCCCCGAATGAAAGGAGCTGAAGATGGATGGATGATGTTTTTGAATTAGTTATATTTCCCTTTTTACTGTTTTGTGATAGTGTTAAGTGTCAGTATATTGCTGTTAATGTAGGAAAGTTAAATATGACATCTGGATTTGTATTAAGTAATTAATTATTTTTGGGAAATAAATTTGAAACTGATTTAGATATCCTTAGATCAAAATATTTGTGCTTTTTTACTTATTTTGTGGTTTATATTGCAAACTATAACATATTTCAAATATATTAGTAATTTATCTTTACTTTCTAACAAATATTGTCGAGTTTCTTCATATATTTTCAGTTAAAAGTCTTTTGTTTAAAATTTACATTACAGTGAAGAACATTTGATGATATATTTCACAATCAAGGAAAATATTCATTTTGCCTTTAAATACAATGCATTTTAAATTAATGATCATCTTAACAGTTGATTCCTGATAATTAAAAATAACCTTACAAACAGCATTCTGACGAGCTAATTGTGGTGTTGGTTTAATTAATGACTATTAGTAATTTTGTCGTGACCGCAACACCAATAACTAAGGTTAATAATTACTAATTGTTAATCATTTTGTAGGGAGCATATCGTCATTTCTTTGCAATTATAGCCTAGGAATTTCTGAAAAACAAATTTGAGATATACTACTGCTAGTAGATTAGCATTATTAATGGGAGGTTAAGAAAAATTTTTAGAATTTATATTACTTTATTCTAATTGTTATAAAACTCAAATTCAAAAGGAATGATTTATATAATCTGATACAGCATTTTTGTGAAGCTAATAGTTCATTTGTGTGTTTCAGTGGTGGACAACCTGGAACTTAACACATATTTAAATACAATGCATTAATAATTTAATCAAATTAAACTAGTATAAATTGCTTAGAATTTAGATATGGTTGTAATTTATATCGATCAACTTAGATTGATTAAGCACTGTGTCAAGTGTTTTATTCGTCAGACTTCAGCTGAAATTTCGACCATAAATGCGAGAAACTGCCAATGAGGACAAAAGATAAATGAATAGTGAAGATAAATGAATGATATATTTATGAGCTTTCAGCCGTAGACGGCAAAGGTTTTATCTCGACTTTGATTCCTGATTCAAAACAATGTACACTATTTTTAGAATCAAACAAATCAAAAGGTTCGTTTCGGTTCTTTAATTGGGAATAATATTTCTCGAATGAAACCGCTTCAAAAAGCACAAAGGAGAAAATTAGGAATAGCTTGTTACCTAATTTTTTCAAGCGAATTGCAGTGGCAATTACTTCACGGTACAAAGATAAAGCAAATAAGTAATCTTTTCACAAATTCCTCGCATTCGTCCATTTTAATTTATCGGAAAGCGTCAGAATGGCAGAAATTCAACCAAAACTGTTTTCGTAAGTGGAAGGAATGCTATGCAGGAAACGTTATTCGCTAACTAGGGCTTAAGGGCTTATTACTGAGATTGCGGAAGAAAGAAAGTAAAAGGAAATGCTTCTAGCTTAGAATAATCTCCTTTTGCGCTCCGAGGAATCAAAATAAAAGGTTTAAAATATATTGTAAGAAGAGATACCTTTGTTGATAATAAAGGATAACGTATTGAGATGGTTCTAATAAAACGACATTTAAAGACATCTTGCTTCATACGGCGAATTTTTAATAATTTGAGAAACAAATGTCAAAAGACCAATTTCAGATGAAAAGTTCACATTTGATATTTAGGTTCAACAGGTTGATGCCAGCATTGATTTTATCCTAATGCCAATACGTAATTAAGAGTGTGCATTATTTTTGGAGAAAATATTTACATTTTTCTCCGAAGATGATCAACGACTTATTTCATTCTGATAATTACGTTAATCTGTATTAAAATCTGTAATTTATGTTTCTTTATTTGCTTGAAAAATTCTTTTATTGCTTCAAAGTTTCATCCATCAGTAATTTGTCCTGTCCTTATGCACAAAATGCCAGAAATTGTAATTTCACTAAATTTTTTAAGTATTTTTATGTATATCCTTTATAGGAATTTTTCAAGTGCTAGATAAAGATGTGAATTATTATTTTTAGGAATGATGTTTTTCTAATTTGAAAATTCTTCTTTTGCTTAACTCAGTCGTAACAAATATCAAATCCCTTGATTCATATTGAAATCGCTTGCACAACTAGATATCATTTTATTACATTTTATTCTTGTTGTCTTCTCGTATACAAAGTACACAAACAGAAGGTGTTGTAATCTTCAAAAAATTCGACATTGACGTGATGACGAACCTTGACATTTTAAACAACTTTTTGAATTATTTCTGAATTTCGGCTTATCTGTGAACACGAAAAATCAAAAAAAGGCTATAAGTCAGATGGATGAAATTTGGTATGCGGACTTTCACCCAAACTCTAGATTTATGTGAAAAGTTTTTGAAAAATTCATTAGGGGTTAGTCTGTCTGTCCTCCGTTCGTATATATGGGACGCTAATAAAAAGTAAAAAAAAAAAACTATATGTATAAAATCTAGCATATGGATTTATCATCAAAATTGCAGATGCTGAACAAGTTTTGGGCTAAATGTGCCAAATAGTAGATCATGTCTCGGTATGTTTTTTCGCGTATATGTGAACTTGTGGTATTTTATATCTGGCCTTGTCACCCAAAGTGTAAGCTCGGTGTTCAAATTTTTAGACTCAATTGGTCAAAAGGAGTTCGTCCAAATGCATTCTTGGATTTCTTCATTATACTTCGAAGCAAGAAACGCACCACAACGTGTTAGTACTTCGTATTTTTTACTTTATCCAGGCACTTGACTCTTTTGCGGGCTTTGGCCGTTCCTCTGATATATAACATGAAGATAAAGACACTTTCGCCCATTTACGCTTGAATTAATTTAAAGCATAGATTTCAATAAATTTCTATTAAATTATATGGTTGAAACACCAAGATTAAGTTAACTGTGATGTAAAGTTAAATTCGGAGAAAAAAATTGTTTTTTGATTTTCTTTTTTTAATATTTGTGAGAAAAAATATAAAAAAAAATCATTAAATAAATCAATTCTAGAAACTTTTTACATAAATATGAAAGACTTTTAAAATTTAATAAAATATCAGAAATAAAATCATTGTCTAATTCCTTAGATTACCTCAAAAATAAGTCAAAGGAAGAATTTTAAAAATTTAAACTGGCGACTTTTTGATTCGAAAATCTGGCCGGCTGAAAACCGTTTAGGAGTTTTGAAATATCTGTTGACTTTAAAGTCAAAGCAAAAAAGACATAAAGGAATTCACTCGGTCTAGCCACGGCGGCGAAATGTAAATGTCCTATAAATAGGACGCTGGTCGCTAACCGGTTAAAGAGAAATGCACGCAAAGCGCCATATTGTGATAGTATACGAGAATGCCGAAGAGAGAATACTTGCGTTTGTGTCATATAGTTATTACCATACGCAGTTACTATTATCATATGCAATCTTACAACAAAGTGTTACTGTTTCATCATGATATTCTTTTGGCAATGGTGTGGATACTGTAAGATTGCAACATTGATTTTAATAAAAGAAAAAAAAGGAATGATTTAAGCTTTTAAATTATCGTCATCTTTTTCATGTTGTCGTTTTATACTCAAAATTAAATTAGTCAGATTTCTGTAATAAAGCGATTATATCTAAAATAATAAATACAAGAAGTCACGTGAAAAAATTTAAATCAGTGCAAAAATTTCCATGTACTGTTTTCAACAAAAAAATTTCATTCTTTTTTGCATATAAAAGTATTTCTTCATTATTTTAATTTCTTTCAAACATCACCATTTTATTCAGAGGATAATAATAAAAATGTTCCATTCTATTCTTTTAATGATTTCGACAAAAAAATCGTGTATGGCTTTCCCAAACCTCGAGGTTCGTACTTGTGGGCTGTGGGCGGTGGATTTCGATAAGTCACGTGGCTTTGCGAATATCTCGGCAGCGCTGGAATGAACAGACAGCTGCATTGGCGGCGTCTGGCCTCTCCCATTTACTTTGATGCGCCAGCTATTTACCGCCGTACCTTGGGAAACAACAGATGCATTTACAAGCCCATGGCCCACGTCAAATCTTCCTGCTCCGATGAAAGGGAATAACGCGAATCGCCGTCGAAACTCGTGGGAAAACAGGCCTTTGGACCGCAGGTTGAGAAAAATTTGCAATACTGGTAAAAATTTTAAATACATTTATGCACTTCTGAATGATTGGTTTTACTTGCGTCCTTTAATGCATAAAGTGTCTTTGAAAAATGAATACAGATGTGAATAATTCTAACGCAAGTCTATTCCAGAAAAAAGTACCAAGCTAATTCGTAAGAAAATTATGCGTCATACAAATCAGCCTTGTACAGATGTTAACTGTAGAATAATTGCGTCTTTTCAAACGAAGAATGTTCACGCAATAGTTGCATTCTAATTTCCGTTATATCAAAGCACCATTTTGCAACATGACATTTGAGGAAAAGAAATCGATTAAATTGTAATAAAATTAAAATACTATTCTAAATCGAGAAAGAAAAGTAGTTTCATCTCAATTCAGTTTTATTATTTTAATCAGAATTATTTGAATAAGAATTGTATCAACAGTATTCGAAATCATATACACCTTCAGTAATTCTGCTATCAGTCTCTCCATTAATTATGGCTAAAAAAATATAAAGAATTATGAAAGTTTCTATATGAATTTCAAGAATTCAATTTGAAATTATGGGACTCTTTAAGCTCTTTTAACCCTTTCAAGTGCACTACATGTTTCGTTTAGAAAATTACTAAATTTATTTCAAAAATATTAGACATGAAAGTGATCATAAATATGTAAAGGGAAAATTTTCGCACTTTTTATTTTCAAGAAATTTGTGGTTTCACAGTGAAACCAATGAGCGGTAACGGATTATATTTCCTCCAATAAGTTATCATCGAAATGTAATTTGAATTATGTATTTAATTTATAAATATACGTGAGTATTCAAGGTATTCAACCTTCATTAAATTCTATATTGCTTTCGAAGATTCAATTTTAAAAAGTATCAATTTGTGCAAGAACCCTCATCATTTTCTTTCCCCTAGAGATCAAAAGCAATTTATCTCTTGTAATTCCGATATCTTTGTGAATACTAACGGTATTGAACTGGAAATTTTATATAGGTTGGCTTACATATATATCTATTAAGTTATTAAAGAAAAATTACACTTCTTTTCCCCCATGCGCAGTAAAAAAATGATCAATGTGTGGTTTCACTGCGAAACCAATGAACGCAAAAGGGTTAATTTTATTTACATACCATTTGAATATCTGCATCTGTTTCGACATGATTTTTGAAACACAGATGTAGTCCTATGAAACATAGTTCGAAACACAGTAAAGTATGCCTACAGCACCCCTCTCAAATTGTAGAGGGCGCTTTCATTAATTGCCAGTCTTCGTATGGAGTAGCATTATCGCTATTCGGAAACATAGCTTTCAAAAATGGAATTGTGGATCGAACCGGGAGCAACAACTCGAAGTATGTGAATAGAAATGCTCCCGAATAGAAAGATGCCAAATTTCTAAACATTTCTTTGTTTCCTCGCAATTTCGATAAAAAATGTAACATGTTTTTTATATGGGCTTAATAACAGCATGATGAACAGACTTTTCAATGAAAAATATAATAGAGTTCAGAGTTTTTGTTGAAAATGTTTCTGAAATACTTGAGCTCGTTTCTTGGGTCAAAAAATTCTATGAACTAGTTGCGATTCTTTAAATACCTCTCAAGTGTTTTTTTTATCTTGTATAAATATTGGTATTAGTAATTCGGTGCGCCTATTCTAAAAGTAAATTGTAAGGCTGTCAGAAAACTCTAATTTCTTTAACTTTCGATTTTTTTCATACACCTATCTGATATATCATCATCTACATTCGCGATTTTAGACAAAATAAGATTTCAAGATTTTCTGATATTGTACCCTCTACCAATCTTTGGATTTTCTTCAGAAGTTCTTTGATCTCCGAGTACAAGGAACTAAATAAAAAACTATTCAAGAAAATCCATGCACGAACTTTATACACATAAATAACATGCTAATATTTTGATTAGAACTGAAAAAAAAACCACTTGTAGCTTATTATTCTTTCTGGCGTTCAGAACGGGGTTCATAAACTCTGGATTATTTCCCGAAAAAAAATTCTTACTGCAGTTCAAAACGTAAATATAATAAAAAAAGTTGAAGAATGATATTTTAAAATCTATATTTATTTCAAGTTACGCTAAAGTTTCGTAATTACAACGTAAAATCACGCCATGGTTCAGAAATATAAAAATATCTTAGATTTTCGAACTCAAACTACAAAATATATTTAAATGTATGTAATATTGATATTCTTTACCCCTTCGTGCCATCGCTTTCACTTTAATCAATTCGAAATATCAATCAGATGTTCGACAGTAACGTTAAAAAATAGATCGCCCAATTTTAAGCAGATAACTTACTTGGACAATATTTCTTATTGATTTCTCGTGTAAATGATTGCAGTGCCGAAATGCCGTTCCTCCTCCAATACACACCAGGGGTTTTTGATCCTTTTATAACTGAATCTGTCAAGTCTGCTGATTTTTTTAAAAGATTTTTTTCATTTTGAGACGTTCAATAATATTTACAACAACTGCCCCGCACTGCTTGACACTAGCATGCATGAGAGTTTGATTTTTACCTCATACCATAACTTTGGTCCTCATAATCGTAAAAAACAAAAATAAACATTTTTTGGTAACTATAAATTTAGGCCTATAAAATGAACACATAAATGCAAATAAAAAAAATTACCTGAATGAGGAATCTTGAATAAGAGCATATTAATATTAAATATAGAGTAGACTCCTGACATATTTTCCGTTCTGTCTCTTTCGCATTCTATTATAAATAAAAGAAACAGAATTTTCCTCTTTTATCCATCAAAAATATTCTTTTTCTGTTTTTAAAAACTCGAATCAAAATTGCGTGATAAAAATATTCACAAAAAATTTCATTTCTGAACTTCTCGCTTGAAAGTAATAAAGAAAGGACATTAAAGGAGATGTCGTATGCGAAATCCGTTGATTTTGTTGTCGTTTCTTATCCGTATTATTTACAATATATTGCTAAAAAAAATCAGCATCATTCACAAAGATTCGCACGTACGGCTTTATCTAAAGGCTTGTATACAGTTGTGATCCGATTCTTAAAATAATGCGGATTGCCAGGATGTGTGTAGGAGGAGAGAAGAGAAAGTGAAGAACAAAAGAAACGAGTATCCTGAGTATTCTCTAAAGTCAATAAACGAAACAGAAAATAACTTTAGGCAACAAACACATAATTTCTATGGTATTTCGCGCGAGCAAACGGAATTTTATTTTCCTTGAAGACTAGCAAACAGGTAGATTAGCAACAGGACATACGATGGGGCGGCTGTAGTCATTGTAGTGGTATATCCACTGTAGCCTTTTAACCCACGGCAATCTAAATAATGCCTGAAAATGTCAGAGTACCGCATGTATAATGCATATGGGTGTGGAAAATAAATTTAAAAATTAATAAAAACTGTCTTTAAATGTAAAATTTTAAAAATAGTTTTCGTCTTTTTATTCTTTAATTTACTATTCATATTTATAAATATCATGGCATCTTCAAATGAATTTTTTCAAGAATTTCCTACTCTCCGGCGCAACTGATATAGAATAAAAGTGAAAGAAATGAAGCGATTAACTAATTTTTAAGTTCTGAAAATGCTAATACATTTACCCATTACTCGCATTATTGATCTTCGAGAGCACATTAACCAAACAAATTTCAAAACACCAGGAAATGAGTTAAAGATGTATTTCAAATCTCTTTCCTTATAAATATAAATAAAATCAAGCTAAATAAAAGTGAATAAGTAATCAGTTTTAATTGTAAGAACAAGGAACAAAGTAAATAATCAAAAAACTTCTTAATACCAAGATGAGGGCAGAAACATGAACGGCGAGCTTTTCTAGTGATTGTTTTAGATGTCTGGTCACATGCGACTAGCTTAGAAGACCCTGAAAAGTCCACTACATGCTTGACTTCCGGACTGTGAAACAAATACAGTGATTTCTCACATATGCGCGGGCGCAGGGGACAGCGATAAAAACTCGCATAAGTGAAAAACCACAAAAGGGAGCTTAAAAGTGAAACATCAATACAGTTTACGTATATTGTTAATTAATACTATGTATATACTACTGAAAAAGGTAAATAAGATTAGTTTCAAAATGCAAATACTAATCTTCCGTTAATTATTTTTTAAGAACACAAAGAAAATGGAAATTCTTACATACCCAAATTTCGTTTTACTCCTATTATTATCTCACAAAACGATTTGCAATCGAGAATTGTTCTGTTTTCGTGAATTTTCAAAAATAATCTTTTCAAGTTCATCAAGACCAGAAAAATTCACTTCACTTCCAGAATTGAACTGAAAATAGTCAAACAGAGTTTCTAATGCTACTGTGTGTGTTGGGGGAACTTTTGCGGCATCTTCTTCATCATCGTTATCCTCCTCTTCATCTTCTTCACCACCATTTATTTCATCTGCAATGTCTCCAATTTTCCGCCATTATAAAACGTAACCATCTAACCAAAACTACAAAGATGGTTCTTTCGTTGGCGATCAATGCCACGTGGTAAGTATCGTACTAACCTCTCTAAGTGGCTGCTTTTACTGACGTCAATCACAAGAGCCCCCACGTACACCCCTGTGTATACCATAGAGGAATGCGTTCCTGGAATCTGAATAATAGGGGAACGGCAAGGGAATGCGTTCCTAGAAGCAGAACAAAAAAGGTTTTTGTTCTGCTGAAGAAAAAAACTTTTAGAACTAAGAAAACTTTTGCGACGCGCATAAATGAGAGGTGCTTTTTTAGTGCGGCGCATAAATGAATAAGAGTTAACATTGTTTTCCTATATCCCTGGCCGGGACGGCGAAAAAAACGCACATAAGTGAAAAACGCGCATAAAAGAGAGCGCGTATAAGTGAGAGGTCATTGTAGATAATAATGAAAAAAAATTCTTTTAAAAAATTATTTGTTTATCTTTATGGTTAATGCTCAAATTTAAATTTATTTGTAAATAAGATATATCGCAATTGTCTGTTTTCCATTAAAGATTTAAGTCTTTGGCATTCGTTGGTTTCGCACTGAATCCGCAGAATGAAAATTTTTTTAAGCAGCAATTTTTCCTTTACTTAACAGCCTTTGCTCTAAAAGCCTTTTAAACGCTTATTACTTTTCTGTTCACCGGACGGCAGCAGAATCCCTTAATCTCACAAATAAAAGTTCAGATGAAGACGAAATTAGAAATCACTTTAAATTTCTTAAATTCCACCAGCTTTAAAAGTATAAAAATGCAATTTATTTTAAACATTAACATATCACCTTACTATAGTCCCTCTCAATTATAAATTACAATTATTTAGAAAGATAAAGAGAAGGAAATGTTAAGTAAGAAGTTTAGTTTCGTAGTAGAACGAAACTCCGGTAAAGGGAGAATTCTTTCAGATGAGGTATTTGAAAATAGAAGTAAACTCTCATTGTTTTGGAATAGTAGTTATGCCAATTATTTTTTTATCTCATGATTCAGGATCCCCTTTGTTCACATATATTTTTATTTTTACATTTTCGGGGGTTCATCTGAGAATAATATGTGTTAAGGGCATTTTATCTTTGCGTTGTTTTCTGAGAAGTTAGAAAATATTTTTTCTATTTCTTTAAGTTTTTGTGACCATTATCAATTTTTATACTTTGATTTGTGAGGACAAAAATCTCTATTACATAATATCAAAATCTTTTTATTAGACATGATAACTGCTCTAGTGTTAATATGACAACCAAGACATCCTGAAAGAGGCATTTCTCCGAAACCTTTTTCTAGTCTTGTAAAATTTAAATTCAGAAGACATACAGCTTCAAATCAGGAAAGACTGAAATATGTTGGCTACCTTCCATAAAAAATGTTTTTCCAGAAAATGAGCTTATTATTACATACATGTAAAAACTCACAAAACAAGATGAATTTGCCCTTATTTTAACTTAAATTAATTATTATTTCATTTTCTTTATTACACCTGTTAAAATTTAGTTATCTTAGAATTCTTAAATGTTAGTTCACTGTGAAACCCCATATATCTAAAAAATAAAATGAAAAATAATAATTTTTCTTTTCCCTTGCATATTTATGATCCGATGAAACCATAATTATTCTAAAAGACGACCGTTTACAAATGATACACAGATTGCTGAACAAGAAACTGTGATAGATATTTTATGAATACGGAAAACAAATGTTTTGCTAGTACCCTATCGCTCATCAAAACCGTTATAGAAATAAGTTTTGAAATTCCTATTAAACATGTTCAATACTGTATGTTTTTTACAATCATACAATAGACTTTGGCTCATGCATTAAGCAATAAAACATCATAATCGAGAATAGTAAAGGCTAGCATTTCTTTCAGAGGATGACGAGCTTATATATGTTGAGACTTCACGATCTATGTACCATGAATCTCTGTAACGGAAGAAATCAAATATTAATGCAGGGCTGATATCTACCCGATGTCGTGTCTTGGCAGAATTAATAAATACTAGGGGGCACTGCCCCCTGGTCGCTGAAACTCTCCAAACCCCAGGAGGTTTGTACAGCAATCCTCCGGGGTTCGCTACGCAAACCCTGCTCGCTACAATGAAGATACGGGTGTCCTAGCACAGTTCTTATATATATATATATAAGATCAGGCTTTAAAAAGGTGAAAGGCAGTCCATTTTGATCATGGAAGAGACAATATTTGCTTAAATCTTCTTTTATTGAGGCATCAAGCGTTATTTCTTCATAGGTAAAGTATTTAAATTTTACGTAGCTCCATGACCAGTATTCAGAAGGTTACGCCTGAGCGGCGCGTTGTCGTTGAAAGTTTACATGCTGGCGTGAAAAAGGGGAGAAATGAATGTGCAGAACGCTTAAGTACCCAGAAGAGGGAATTTCCCCTTTAGAAACTCGTGACTTGAAAAGAAAGTTGCAGTGCATTTATTATGATGAAAGTAGAAGAATTTAAAAGGAGGTGTCGTTAAGATTATTTAGGAAAGTTAAAAAATTAAATTATCACATATATATAACACGCCCTGCTCGTTCCGCTCATCAACACCCAAGAATCTCGTTGTGATTCTTTCGGGATCACTAAGTGACACCAGCTCGCTTCGCTCGCTTGCCGCACAGTTATCCGTTTCTGCTAGTATTAGGAAATTATAAGAACATTAATTACTAAAAGTAAATTTAAATTATTTGAAATTGCATGAACTCCTAAAATTAATTTTTCATCAGTTTCTATAATTAAAACCTTCTGATAGCACATTTATATATGTAAATGTTATAAAGAAATTTGAAAGGTAATATTTATAATCAAAGATGATTAAAAATCAAAATTATTTTCATCAATCAGGAATCAGTCAATTAAAACTTCTTGGCAAGCACTTTTGACTATTTATTCATCTGTTTATTTCAACATAACTTCATTCCACCAAAATTTTAAGTTTAAAACTGATAAGATAGCCTTTTCCAAATCTTCAAAATAAATTTTAAAGAATTGCTTTTCCAGGAAAATTTCAAATATGCCCTCTATACGTTGAAATGTAATTCAGAAAAGCTTCCCCACATGTATACATGCTTATTCCAATAATTGTTGAGTCATGAAAAATATAGTGTTTTTCTCAGTGTAGTCATTTGTGTTTTAAATCTCAGAAAATTCTAGTTTTCTTAGAATGATATAACCCATCTAGAAACCTTTTAGGTAACAAGTAATATAAAAACAATATTTTAGAGTCAGTTCCTACTTAGGTGATTCGAGATATAATGAAAAATGTACTGCGCATGCGCAAAGATATGGCTAAAATATGGGAGTGATCGATGATCCCATGGGCCAACCATACATCCAAGAACGAAGTCTGTAATGTTAATAGTTTTCGAGATATAATGAAAAACGTACTGAACATGCGTCAAGCAAAATATGAAATGACAGACACACAAGAAAGCGAATTAATATTGCATTGTCATCTAGTTCTGAGATATGTTTAAAGTTTCAAGTCTCCAGCTCATCGGCAAGTTAGTTTAAAATCGATTACAAAATTTGAACAAGGCATATAAATAAATATACATATATAGGGAGAGTGTGAACTAATAGTAGAGGAATTGAAAAAAGGACAGTTTAAAGAAAAAAAGTGGGTTGAGACATGTTCATATTAACTATTCAAAATTAAAACCCATGATAATTATAAACTTTCAGCCTTTTATAATTGATAAGTTAGCTTTTTTTCAAAAATTTCCAAAATCCTTGCTTTTTACTACAAAACTTTAAACATTCACACTTTTTATTTAAATATTGCCCAGGAAAATTCCCCCACTTATATACATGCTTATTACAATAATTATTTGGTCGAGAAAGCTATAGTGTTTTTCTCAGTGTAGACATTTGTGTTTTAAATCTCAGAAAATTCTTTATCGTCTCTTGTCGCAGAAAGATGTAACCCTTCTTGCAACCTTTTAGCTGAAAAAGGACAGTTTAAAGAAAATAGTGGCTTGAAACATGTTCATATTAACTATCCAAAATTAAAACAAATAATAATTATTTACCCTTAGCATTTTATTATTGATTAGATACCCTTTTTCAGAATTTTCAAACATCGTTCCTTCCTTCAAAATCTTAAACATGCACTTTTTTTAAACGAAATGTTGCCTCTGCACAAATAAACACACTCCCTCCAATTATTATTAAGTGAAGGAAGGTATACTATTTTTCTCTGGATAGATGGAACTCAGAACATATGAGCTACCGAGAGATGAATAAACCAATTTTTCAGAAACTTTTAGCTGAAAAGGATATTCAGTATTAAGCACACATTCATTCATTTGTCCAATCCAAACTGTGCGACTCAAACTTATTTAATTCAAATGACCTAAACTAAAAAAAATCACTGTTTCCGACTTCAAACCTTTTCAAGAATCTCGGCGTCAGGGCTGAGATTGGTAAACAAGCTGATCGTTGCCAACAGAAAGAAAGAAATAAAGGTCCTTTTTGCGCCACGCATAAGCGTTTTAGATAATATAGATGTACTGAAAAGGTAAAGGTGTCACACATAAAAGGCACTTAATTACAACACAAATACAACGTTACATTGAGAAGTTACAAGTACATCAGAAAATGAAAAGAGAATAACTACAGTTGACGATAGTTCGAATCCGCTGATTGGTTGGTGACCGCTTTCGCCACTCTCTATTAATAAACTCTATAATCAATTTGCTTGAAACAGTGAATTATTGACTTAATTTTTGATTCTTCATAAAAAATAAATTAAAATTATACAAAATCACATAACGATCATGCAAATTGACAAATTTTTAAAAAAAATATTGTGTTGGCCATCTCATTTAGGTTTAATAATATCATAATATTCAAAAATATTTTTAAAAACTTAAGATTTCCTAAATTTTAAGAATCATTTAGAAGGAACATTTTACATTTTATGCATGCAATCATGAAATAAAAATTATATAAGTAAAATAACATCAAATATAAGACAAAACATTTTCTTCACAGTCTCCAGAGCTTATAACATGAAATAATTCCTTTTTTTCAATTCCTACTATTAGTTCACACTCTCCAAATATATATTTATTTATATATCATGTTCAAAATTTCAATCGTTAATAAAATACTTCTTATTCATCCACTCAAGTTAAAATACATTTTTTAAATTTGTAGTGGATGACACTTGATGTTAATACAGTTTTTTCAAATATTAATTCATTTATTAAATTTAATTAATTAATTTTAGTTTTATATGGGAAAAAGCATATGTCGCCTTGAGTCGTTTGGTTCGAATTTTTCTCAATAGATGGAGCTAGGTTTGCCAACTTCTAGACCTAATATCATTTGATTTCTGGTATGTTCACGAAGGCGTCTTTTTTTATGTATTTTTGTCAGAGGGTAATGTTGAGTACTTTCTTTATTCTCTCTATTGGATATCTTAAAAAAGACTTTATGAAGTTTTTCAATTCCCACTATTAGTAATTGTATTTCAAATATTATTTGGTATTATTTTACTCATATCTAATGCTTCTCTGTTACGTATGCGCTAATTCGCCTTAATTTGCTTTCGTCAGTTATTACTGCATTATTTTAAAAATTCACAACGGCGAAAATTTTTTCGTTGAAACAGATACTATGTCAAGTACTTAAATTGTCTCACAGCTCATTCATAGGACTAAAAGTGGCAAGACAAAACCCGAGATTCCATTTCGACGTCCACTGAACTCAAGATTCACACCTCCATTTCATGATGAAATTAAAACTCTAAAATTGGGACAATAAATTAATTCTGAATATGCCTAATAACAAGTATTTTTTGTAGACAACCATTTTGCCCTATATATATAAGATATTTAGCCGGATATAAATTTAGGAATAAATACCGTCAGTGACGAAGCGTGTAGATCGCTGATCTAAGTAGCGTTTCAAATTTTTTAATTTTTTTTATATTACTTGTTCTAAAAGGAATTGATGTTGGCTAAGAAATATCCATCATCAATTTGGCATTTTGTAAAGATTATAGCCTTTTAAAGAAAAATAAAGGAACAAGAGAATTTTTTAAAATAAAATATTCTTAGCATAAAGAAAGTAACGATAACTTAGAAACTGACTCATTGTAAGATACACAGAAAAGTTCAAGATTTATTTCGTGAAATTAACTAGAAAACTGCTTCAGTATTAAAGCATTTATTTAAACTATGATCAACAGGATCATATGATGTAAGATAATCTAAACATAAATTATTTTATACTTTTTAGACAAATGCCTACAAATCGTGGTACATCTCATACGACCAGCCATTCTGAAGACAACACTGCTCACACATTGACAGATATCCTGAAAAAACAAATTTCTATTAGATTCCATTTATGTAAAACAAACACCAATTTATTTTTATTAAAGACACCACTTCATTTTGATACAAAAATATTATGAATGAAATATTCACCTTCAACCAATCTCTTATTCAATCAATTCTTAATTTTCTTATACGAAGCTGTGTCAATTAAAACAGATAAAAATATTTTGATAACCTTACTAAACTAGTATTACCTAATATGTTTATTAAATAAATTTTCTACATTTAATTTCCATCTGTAAAATGTATGTTGAAAATCAGATACAGAATCATTTCTAAGATACTAGTAGCAGTATGCAATAATAATAAATAAGTTTAAGCATTAAACCGACTGGAGATATTTAATCATTTAATTTTATTCTATTTCACAGTAGGCATTTGTGAAAAAGCTTGCTTCGGATATCACTACACATACTAAATGTGCATCTCAACTTTAGAGTATAAATAACAGCAAAACTTTTCATACTATAAATAAACACAACTTAAACTAACTCCTCGAAAATCATAATAAGCTAAAAATGCTACAAAATGTTGTCCTTTAATACCTACAATATGATTATAAATGTATTATTTATAATTGTCAGCTATATTTCAATATTAAATTTCTGATAAAAGAATTTTAACTTGTAAATTATTTTGACAGTTCACAATACATCATAGCAATAATTATAAGTTTTTCTGAGAGTAATAAGCAAAGGTTCTATTAATATCTTTTAACATTATTTTAATTACCAAGTCATATCATGTAGCAATAAATCTGTAAAATACAGCACTACAAAACTTTTAAAGAATTCATACATATTTGTGTATTACATATGATAGGCATTTTAATATGCTTCAGTCTTTGCACAAAATAAAACAAAATTTCATTATTTTATGTACAAAATGGAACATAAGTATTTTGAATCTTGGAAATCTTTCAGTTATTTAAATAACCTCTGATAAATATTTTGAAAAGCATTTTAAACTTATCGTTCTCATCTCCAGGAATCTTGAATAGGAAAGTAGTCCCATATGTAGAAAAAATTGGAATAGTCACTAATATTGATTTCTAAATAAAGTATTTGGCCTAATTCTAAAAACAAAAGATTATAGTAAATAATCTGGGAAATTTAACAAAGAGTAATAAGAATAAAACCGGCAACGCAATATGGCGGCGTTTCGTTTGCTTTTCGTTCCATATACAATATAGTGTCGTGTTATGGTTTGTAGTTCTCTCAGAAACGTTCTAACGTTTAGGTGGCGCTGCGATAATTAACCAAACTCCGGAGTGAGGAATATGGTACTCTTCCTCTGTAGATGTAACATTAATTTTCATTCACCAGCCCGGAAATAAGAAACCGTGCTTTTTATTAAAGAAACGATAATTAGCTTGAAGTATAATTGATGACAGAAGAACATTTAAAATTTTATATAAATAGGTTCTCTAATAAAATAGTGGTAGAGCTTATATTAACAAGCCAATACACTTTTAAATGTTTGGCGTGATACGTTACGTGGTGTTTATATGTGGAAAATCATTTATGGATGTGAATGATTCTTAGGAAAATCTCTTTAATGAATACCTACTAAAATATTTTGTAAGAAAATTGTCAGTCTTTCAAATAAGCATAAAATACTCAAGAATAATTGTCTTTATTCAATAGATGAATGTCCATGCATTACATTACAGCTTTGTCTTGAAACGAATCTACTATATTTTAAGGAATATATAAAATATATTCCTTTGTTTTATTTTGTGCGGACACACACAGGAATAAAAATATTCCTGTGTGTGTCCGCTCTTGTCGCTTCAGTTTATATCATTCCCTCTTCGAGTTTGCCGCCATAATGTTTGCTGTGTGCGTAGTCTAATTGTAAATGCTGTGTGCTTGTGTTCGTGTTTCTTTTCGTTTTTGCTATATGTTATGTCCAATCCACAAGATCTTCACCTCAATGGTTTTTGAAGAAAGACAACAATTTTCATTCATTCCGAAACGCAATTTTGTAACATGACATTTGACAGAAGTAACAAAGAATTAAGAAGTACTAAGCATCTATTTGGTAGTTCCTTACGTATTTAATAAACAAAAGAATTCGTCTTTTTATTGTTATTATTACGCTCAAAATAGCTACGCCTAAGACCTGATTTGTCCAATAGTAATATTATCTAATCCTTTTCCATTTCCTTAGTTCCAAAACAGTAACCAGGTACCATTGGTCAATCAATTCGCTTTTTATCCATCAGTTCTTCCTTGAAATCAAATTTCCTATTCCTTCCATGCCGTCCATACAAGCGTCAGAAGTTCTTAATACAGGAAGAAAAAACGGAAACCTTTAACAAATGCCGTCACTTATCGGTAACCTGTCAGAGTCAGGAAAGTCCATCAGGTGGAGTGGCAATGTAGCATTAAATAAGAATCACTTCTTTGTATTCGGTTACAATACCACTTGCTAAAAACCTTCTTTTATCAATAACCTTTGGTGCGCTTGATGTTTGAGACGCTGTGTTACGCAGATTGCCGTTATTGATCTGTATAAAATTGGATACGGAGTTTGAATATAGATATTGGACAAGAAATTAAGCAGTAGAAAGTTATGGTTGAAGGGTGTTGTTAAAGATAGAATGAGGATCTAATCTCCAACTCCACCAGCAATTGATTTTGAATCGACATGTGCTTTAAGACTGAAAGATTATAAGATCATTTTAAGTTTGGCTATAGAAACCGTTTAGAATATGGTTTAGGAATGAGTCTCCAAAATACAATTTTCGAGGTCTAACAGCTTGTGCAAAGCATTAACGACAAAAATTCTAATGCTGGATTTTTCCAAACTGATTATTGTATTTCAAGTTTTTTTGTTGTGTAACGGACTACATTTGGCTCAACATTGAACAGCAAAGCTACACATACTTAGGTATACTTTATTGTCGTGAACCTAAAATGCATGAAGTAATGGTTAATATTGGTTGCATAAATGCGTCCATTTGATTTGTGGAGAATTATCTTCGATAAGTCGAGAAGATAATTTTAAATATTAAGATATACAAAGAATGAAAAGTAGTTTAGACTATTTCGATCGACCAAAGTATGTCACTATATGTGCAATGAGCAAGTAAAAGGAAATTCAAAAAGCAAAAAGAAGCTTCATTCAAAATATTGTCTCTAATCGCGCTATTTAACAGTGAATTAAATACGATAAATGACTTATTTTATCAAAATTAAGCTAATACTTTACAAATATATACTAAGCTGAGAACAACCAGTATTTCCATGAAACATTATGGAATATCACAAATTTTTAATATGGTTTTGAATAATGCTGGGAACCGAAGTTCGAGACCAGTTTTAACTCTAGTTTTGGCGAGAAATAGTCAAACTTCGCCAGAATAATGAAGAAATACATGCCAATCTTAATCTCAGCATAGGAATAACTATGGACAAAAAACTTAAAATATAAATAAGTCTTATTGAAAATAATTCGCATAATTGTGTTGCAGAAATTGGTTCTTTTTTTATATATTTCCCTTTCAGTTTACTAGCCTTACAATTGATCAAAGTGAATAATTTTTATAAGATAACTTACAGATGTGAGCATTTACAATTTTATGTGGACAGACAGCACAAATTTGCATGAAAAAATGTTGGAAAATTGTACAAGAGATGACACTTAAGTAATCAAACGTTAAGAAAACAGTAAATGTTTTCTTTAAACCTAAAAATCCGTAAGCAGTCGATGAAATTCTGTATTATGCAATCAAATCGAACTTCCACACTTGTCCAAAGGTTTCGCTCAATCTACATTCCTCACACTCCAGCAAATTAGTTCATTATTTATTAATTTTTAATTAATAAATATTAATAATTTAGTCCTTTGTTGGGTAGTTCAAATAAAATACTAAGAGAAATATGTACTGAAAATATCAATGTCAGTATTTTATGTGAACGTATTTACAATTTACAGTATTTTTTGGGAGCAATTTTTGACGTCAGACATCTAGAATTCTTTTGCCATTTTTGGTGAGAATTTGTTCGATTTGGTGACTCTTGAAATGATTACAGGTTTTAGAGAGATATGGATGATATCACAATGTCTATGATGTTCTAGATATTCTGTTTACTTACATTTTAAACAAGGTGTTCTAACGTGAACTGAGTATGTATGTCGGAAAAATCCTATCCAGTGATACCTTATTCATCACTTTAGGTTTTGTGTTAGCAAAAGAATCCTCTGTGACGTTATCTATCGGAATATCTAGAATTACAAAAGTTTCAATTTTTCATCTAATTAAATTTTAAACCAACAATTTGTTGTAACGTCAACTGAGTTTGTTATATCAGAAGTAGGAAAAGAATCCTATCCACCTATACCTATTCACAGTTATGGGTTTTGTATTAGTTTAGAAAAAGTGATGTTGACAACAGAAATAGAATGAGATGAACAGATTTTGAGATAGAATTTAAATGAATCAGATAGCAAATCTGGGGCTTTCAGACAAAATGGAGACAATAGTTTAGACATATGCGACAAAAGAAAATTTTTAGCTGTTGAATTAAAATCATGCCTATAGGTTTTCAGACAACGGAGCCAATTCTTAATATCGTAATAAAAGTTAGCTCCGCCACCAAAATCTATTTTATTTTGAATTAACTGTGCATCGTGCAGGAGAAAAAAGAACGTGGCGACAAAGCATATGGAAGAATAGCTGCTGTTAAATGCTAGTTTGACATGGGACTTTGTTGTTTCTCAAATTGATTCCTTTCCATGTGCGGTATAAATTAGTAAGTCGTATTCATTTAAAAACAAACCCAAATAAAAACCAAGTTTTTAAAAATTTTGAGATGCATAATGAGTATTTATAAACGATGGGATCGAATTCTTTTGCAGGAATTTCGACCATATTGCAGATCAAACTGCTAATCTAATCTATATCTGCTAATGCTCAATTTCTGAAAATTAGAAATTCACATTACTAAGCAGAAATCCTATGATTCTCATTTCATTTAAACCGTCATTACAGGATTCTTTATCATCATCTCAAACTATATAGCATGACAGGACATTTAAAGCCCTTTTATTTTGATACCATAAAGCGCAGAAGGAGATTATTCTAAACCGAAAGTATTACCTTTTATTTTCTCCCATCTCGAATCTATAAAAACCCTTAATCTTTAATTAGCGAATAAAATTTCAGCTCAATGTTATCCGCTTGTGGCAGTAGTCAAGTTGATTTTCCACAATGCTGAATCCTTGAGGCGAATTAGTATGGAGAAAGCGAAGAATTGAAGAAAGGATTACTACATCTCTGAAGGAAAGAAAGCTTCTTTGTTCCGCAAAGTAATCGGAAATAAATTTCACTCGAAAAAACTCGATAACTAGCTGTTCTGTTTCAAATGTTCTAGTCTGGTGATTTTGGTTCAATTATTGGTTATTCAAAAGATTTTATTTAATGATTTCGCGAAACACACACACAGGTTTAAAAACAAAAAGAAAGATCTGGTTATCTAAATCTTTAAATCTTGGATATTATCAGAGTGGAAATGAAATTAACGAAAAGTTGCTTAGAAAAAGTGTTCGTGAGCAGTGGATTATATAACATCTGTACACTACTACAATATTTTTAACACAAGAATGCACATGATGTCTCACAACGATCTCCCTTATTTCAAAATTAATAACTCGGCAATGGAGACCTGTAGAAGACTGGAACTAGTGGTATGTTTATTTTTTAATTGTTAGATACAAACATATACTTCCAGTTGGAAAAATGTTTCAAATGACATAAAAATGAAATTTTATGATTTTTGAGTGCACAAAAGTATTTCAGGAAATACTATAAACTCTTAATTTTTATACAGCCTCCCCTCCATCCTATTAGTCATATTCAGTAAACTATTCTTCATACACTGACATTTTAAAAAAAGTTCCACTCTCCTCTGACTACAACTGACCGAGTTATGAAGCTTTAAATACCGTTGTTTTAGATCATTTCAAGATCTTCCCATCAACGTGGCCAATGATTTGTTTAAAATTATGAAATTCAAAGTTTCAGAACTCGGCCAGTTTCAATCGCAGAAGAGTTTGACTCTTTTTGTTTAAAGTGAAAAGTGTTAACTTTCAACGAATACTTTACAAAATATGTCCAATAGGACAGGTGGAATTTTGAAACTTTAGACAATGTAATTTTTTAGTAGTCATTTATTGCCTCAAACATCATAAAATATAATTCCTTTCGTAATTTAAAGCATATTTTCAAACGTGAAATATATGTCTATCCCTAACGGTTTGGAAATTAAATTTGGGCCACGTTTAGAGTGGGCACTCTGTATTGAAGATATTTTTAAAATAATAATAATAAGGAAATATAAAAAAAAATAATCTAATGAAATTTCAGCTTTAAACAGGGAGAGACAAAATGAGTAGTCTAATATCAAAAGCTTTAATTGCCCACCATGTAGTTGTATTTACTTCATACTTTAAGAGGTAACACATTTAAGGTTTGAATGCAAGCATCACAGATGTTCTTTATGCTCTCATTTTGTTCCACATACATCTGTTTTTCAGTTCTCACCAAACCCTCTGGAGAATGTCTCTGCCGATTCTAGCAAGAGATGTTGTAATACGGCTTTCAAATTAGAGATGCAGTAAGCATTGCGTCAATAATATGTAAACATATTGGTGGATTTGACAGAGACAGGAAAACAGTTAATTTGTGCACCAAGATATCCTAATCGTATTCTGTGTGATTTTTAAGAAGGCGTCTAAGCGATCGCATTTTTTGACTCCATGTGCAAAAACCATCCCTGATTGGACATTAGCACTGAAGAAGCCATCATAGAAATTCCAACGATCCGCGAGGCAAGAAAATAGACACAAAACTCCAGCGATGCTGAATAGATAGGCAATTCATTAACATGACGCACCCTCCCGCCTTCACCTTACTGAATCACACGAGCAGTGATAATAAGAAATTCGCCAATAAATGAATAAGGACATTATAAATCACAGCACAAAATAAATGGCACCGTAATAATTCTTCCCCTATCTTACTGGGTTAAATCAAGTGCTATTAAAACTGAAAAAGATTATGGGTCCTAATTCTTGTTATGAAACTAAATTTAGGCACATTACATTTGATTTGTCACGACCCAATAATTTCCATTTGAAAAGGTAGATAAAAGCCCCTTGGCCTATGTGCTTCCGAATACCTCCCTCCCACATTCACCTGTCCATTGACCGTCACTAAATTGAGAGCCGTATCCCATTTGCTATTGGTAGCGTCGACAGAGACACGCAGGTTTGTGAAGTGCATCACGAACTTGATTATGCAGTGTAATCAAATGAAAGCACAATGAACATCTGTGAGGCTTTCATTTAAAACTTGAATGTATTAACTCTTGAAGAATGGATGTTTCTAACAAATACAGCAACTCTCTGTGGTGCAGTAAAGGCTTTTTAGTTATATTTAACGTCCCGTTTCATAACAATGCCAGTATTGAAACTTGAGAAGTCCCTTGTAATTTTGAAACGCGGTTAGATGACGAGGACGACACTTGATCTGGCCTCTTTCTCCGAATTTAACTTTCACCAAGCTCACAAATATGGCGGACTTTCAGTAGAATCGGATTTCGAAACTGGAACCGATCTGCGGCCGCGAAGCCAAGGCCATGAGCTTTCCAGGAGACCGCGACTTCTCATAGAGCTTTGTAATGAAGGAATTCATTTGAATCCACTCTATGTTATCTAAAATTAAGAAATACTTTTCAATCGTACTGAAATTGCGAGAATTAAAACTTTGTAGGCACCCTACACTTCAAAAATTCACAATCCACTTCGCGCTAACTTGGAAACGTTTCCGGCCACGGAAATTTAAATCACACAAGGTTGAATTCATGAGATGCCTCAGAACAACAATCCGCCAGCTGAATCCTTAGCACCAGCCACAGTAGCCTACTTAAGTTTTAAAACCAATGATGAGAACCAGAATTGTCTCAGTTATAAGAGTACAACAGCAGATTACATCTTGAAAAGTAACTAAAAATGACTTTCCTTTATGGTTTCGGTCTTACAATATCCGTATATTTAGCAGAATAAACTGATATTGTAACATCGAATCATAATTATATTTATATGTTATGGATTCGAGTCTCTTTTCTGTTGGCAATCAACCTTGTTTAAAGAGCAGATCACAAACGGTATCAAGAGCATCATATCGACAGAAGCTCAAACGCCTTATATTTGATGATATAGTATAGGTAGTTCTCATACACTTAATTAGTTATTATACTTAATTCTTTGTTCAAGAAATTTCAAAACTGTTCAGATGGCAAAGACGAATGAGCGAACAATCAATATCGCGTGCGTCTCAATCGGACAAATTTATGGTTAGAAAAATAAATGATTGTTGAAATATTATATCCTTCATCTTATCAACGTTCAAAATTGCGAAATGCAATTCTGAAAACTGCGACAGCCATATTGTACCTTCAAAATAATAATATAATTTGATAAATTAAATCAATTCAAAAATTAGTGAATTCCTTACGTGTTCATTGCTAGGCAAACCGGGGGGAGCGCTTTCTTATTGTATTGTAAAACGATGTTTCTGATTTATTGTATTGTAAAACGATGTTTCTGATTTATTGTATTGTAAAAC
>BGPR01005568.1:0-39962 GCA_013235015.1 Araneus ventricosus | reverse complement strand
TTATTGTATTGTAAAACGATGTTTCTGATTTATTGTATTGTAAAACGATGTAAGTTATAGGAAAAAATAACTGGCACTTTTTTTATATTTCACCTTGTAGGAGTCTGGTTCCCCGTAATGCATATCAGAGTGAACGCCGATGCCAGCGATTGAGTCAGGCGCCTTCATGATTCAACAAGCAAGTGGCAGTTTAGTGTTTCGTAGTTTAATGAAGAAAGCCGAGTATACGTTTGTGTGTGTTGGAAGTCTACTTTTTGAACGATTAAGTTAAGGAATCTGTACAGATTTACTCTTTTGACCTAAAGACCACAAACCAAATTTCATGCATCTATGTTCAATCTGAGTTTTCTGACAATCAAAAAATATAAGGCTTGTGTTTAAGGAACGTGGACCCCTTTGGAGGTCGCGAAAAAATGTTACACGAAGTGAGGGTATCGGATAGTTTGCGCACCACTGCAATAAAGTAAGCACCTTCCATACGTCTTTTAAGGGATTAACGGAGATGACGTATAATCGAAATTTTATTAAACAACTTATATTATTTATTCCACCTTGTATTTAGTTTTTTAAAAATTAAGTATTTAGGTGCTTTACAAATGTGAATAAATAAGTTTCGATTCCAAATGCGATATCATCTTTGCAAACTTACGAATGAAGATTTGAATAAAACACTCATCACGTTTAATTTTGCAGAAATTTCTATATAAAATTTTTAAAATTTATTTTGTATACATGTCGGTCACTCGTTGGTGGTTTTTTAAGGTAAAGTCTGGATTTTTAGATTTGGACTGGTAAATAAAAATTTGTGTTATTGTGATTTAATAAGGATGTGATATGTAGAACGTTAATGTTATAAAACTCGAGACAAAAAGTTCTAAGATTGGATTATTAGTAGTGACAGATACAGCAGATTAATAAGTAAATCATTGAAAGTACTGCCTTTAATTTAAATGTGTTTATGAGGGTACTATTAGAATATTTTATAGTATGGAAATCTATAATTAAAATTAAAAATCCATCTTAAAAGTGAGAAAAATCATACCTTTATTGCACATCTTAAGTACTAATTATACATACCTTATACAATATATATGCATTAGGTAGGTGTTTATTTAAGAAAACTTTTAATCGTCTGTCTTGCTGATTATCTGTTAGTATTAATCAGATGCTTGAAATCGAGATTTATGGTTTAAATAAAATATTCAGACAAAAAAGCAAGTTAAAAAAGTGACTTTTTAAACTTTTCCGAATATATGATTAATCTTAAAAGTAATTCCTTGATGAGAAAATCTAAAGTGTCTGGTATTAGACATAATACCAACAAGCGGGACGTCTTCGTCATTCAGTTCAGAGTTTTAGATTATGAGATCTGTTCTAATTATCCTTCGTGTTGTTGCAAATGGAGATATTTATCTAACAAATTATTTATTAGGATGTGAACAAAATCAACTATTTTAACAGAAATTATTTAAAGAAAATATTTTATGTTTGAATAACACTATATACCTTTCATTTCGATAGGACACGGAATAATTTTTTTTTTACAAAATAACAAATCTTTTTGTATTTTTATTAAATAGTCCATTTTGACACGTTTTCGTGGGCGGAATGTTTGAACAGCTCTTTTCGCCTTATTTATTTAAGACAGAATATTGGGCATGTGTCACGTTACCTCAATTCTTTCAGTCAGGGAATGATGCATTATTCGAGATAACCCGTGCAACGCCGGGCCACACAGCTAGTAACACTATTGAAAATTCAACTTCTACTTATTCATTTTTTAAATTGTTTTTATAATCCATCTCATTAGCTAGTTGCAGCCTTATTGTAAATTAATTGGTTATTTTTCTTATATTTCGGAATTGAATGTGGAGCTTGACTTGTTTAGTGATTGAAAATAAATTCTTTGTTCATTAGCCATTCTTTTATTAATGTTAAATAAGATAAATCCAAGTTTTAACCATTTATAATGCACTAAATACTCTGCTAAATGTTGTAATATTCTTTGGAGAACTTCCTCGTATTCTTTGATTTTGGTCATGTATTCATTAGAAGAGTAATTTCTGGTATTGTAGTTGTTTCACTGTCAGTCAGAATCTCGACTCCCTTGCTTAGACGACATTACATATAATTAATTTCAAAAAATTCTCTACCGATGGCAGAAATGGTTGATCATCAATCTATTTTTTTTCTAAATTTGACCATTCAGGTAAAGTGGTCGAATGTATCAATATGTAACTGTAACAATTTCTTATAGAATCAGTGCTGTGCTGTAGTTCATAATATTTTTGAGATAATTTCTCGTATTCTTTAGGTGGTGTATTCATTATTAAAGATATTTCTCATTTTTAATTTTCTGTACGTGCACCATATTTCTTTAAATGACATAAGCTACAACTGATTTAACAAATATAAACAAGCCATTTATTGAATGCAGAAATAATATTTATCTCAATACCTGATCCTCAGCCCATTTTTTCTAAATTCGCCAGTTCAGTTCAGAGAAATGATGTCATTATAAGTTGATATTCACCCTTACATATAATCAGCAAAATAATCGCTACTTTCGTTCACTTGTGCGAATGTACATGACTGGACGGCTCCCTATCGGTTGGATGACGTGTATGTGTCAAGAATTATTGAAAGCGAAAAAAATTAGCCTGAATGTCATTATTTGGAACACAGATAAGAATAAAAGAGCATAATTTTAAAGATTGACATGCCTGAAATGAACAAATTGAAACAGAAGAACAAGAAAAACAAATGAAAATGCTAAAATTTTAAAAAATAACAAAAAAAGTTAAATGTCTTTCGAGTTTATGGTCACGAGGAGCGTGCTTTGAAATCTTAAATCAGGAAGATAAAAATAAAATATCATTTTCAAAAAATAAAATCCATCAAATTCTTAATTTTCCGTCCAGAGAGTGTTGATGTCACTATTCGAATTCTGTGAGAATATACTGGAGAAGGTCCGATTGCTTGGATGGAACCCGTATATTTTGATATCTGTTCGTCAGAGGTTAAACTGTCTTGAGTGCAATTTGCTGACTTTAATGCTTTTATTGTATTTGCGTTATTCCGACTTCATATTTGGTTGGGCAACATGTTGTATATGTAGGTCGAAAAGAACAAAACTAACCGTTTTCAAAAAATAAATTTCGCATTGCAATACATCGAGTTCCAGAACTTCTTTCGGCTCTCCTATGAAATGTTAAAATTATTACTTAAGATGGTTTACCTCTGACGTACAAATATATCACAGATATTGCGCAAAATGAGATTTCATGATCGAACCTTATTTTCTCTCTAAAAATAATCCTATTGATTCTCTTAGAAAGTGTAATTACATGCATTTAATTTTAGTTATTAATATTAACACATTTAAGAAAAAACTTATTCAAATTTGCTCATCATCTCTGAAATTACTGGATGAATGCACGTGGATCAAAATTTCATATATCTCAATTTTTTTTTAGTTATTTTAAATTTAATTGCCGACACTGCTCAAAAACTGCAGAAATTTATATGACACATATAAATATAGGCACTTGTTTTGGTTCTTTTCATTTATTTTTATTTCAAGCTTGAGTGTGAAGGTGATTTTTCCTTTGCACTCCGTAAGTAATCTGCTTGTTAATAAAACTGATTCTATTGACATCAACAATAACTGACAATATACATTTTATTAAGATGGCCTGAATTAATCTCAAAGAAAAGGTAACTTATGATAAAGGTACCTGCAACAAAAAGTAGAAAGATTGCTATGGATAATCACTGAACAACGGATGCGTAGACGAGAATTAGAATTTCTATTTATGCTATTATAATAAAGACTAGAAGATTTGTGCTTGTCTAAGACGGGCTTTGAGCCTGCAAACCATATATCCGAACTGATTGTAACAGATTTACTCACGAAAGATGTAATACAAAATCTCATACACATTGGCAGAGTCCATAAGAAATAAATGAAAAAGAATCGAAAAACAGGATTGATGAATCACTTGGTATTAACTTTCGTTCTGTTAATAATTTTAGTTTTAACGATTATTGTCGTTCTATCCCAGTAAAAATAATGCAAAATCCAATAACAGAAAAAATGCATTACCAAATCTTTACTAATAACAAAAGAGAATATGTTTTGGTGTTCTGCAGAGGAGACCGCTGGACCTAGAGCTACAAAATATGACACAAAGTTTCGAAGATGGGTGGGAATGTGCATCATGGAGCCCTTTATTTCAAAATTTTAATTAAGTAAAAATTAAGCAAAATTTTGAGGCTTTTCTCAATAAAAATTAATATCACAGCTGAAAAATGATTTATACGCCATCTGAAAGTACAAAGAATTACCATTCTAATGATATCAGCTAAGCTGCCCTACATTTTTCTATAATTTTAATAAATTTTAAAAAATATATTTTAGCATAATTTACAACAATACTTTTCATTGTTGATACGCAATTCAATCCTTTTTTATTGTTTAAACAAATATTTAATTGATTGTTTCTCTTTCATTGTTGAAAGCTGAAGTAATATTATTATACAATCATCCGGTTTGCTCGTTCAATAATGACGCAGACAAAAGCGCGGGGTTATTTTAAGCTCCGCCTAGCATTACCGAAATTTGAGGATGATTCTAATATCGATGATCTCTTCATACCCTCCCCCAAAAAATCATACTATAATTAATGCAATTGCAGCACAAATATCAATACACATTTTTGCAATTTTAATATTGATTTGTATTAATTCGTTACCACGCACGGCATTTACTTTAATCCAACTTAAATGTTTGAAAAAATCTATACTGAAAGCTATCTTCAAAAATAAAGGATCTTCCTGAAAAATCATCCTCCTGAAAGATGATCTGAAAAAAAAACAAAAGCTATTCCGGGGAAAATAAATTTCCCCTCATTTAATGATTTTCATAAACATCTTAATAGTATTCAGAATTATACCTATTCTTTTGTTTTGTGTTATGCGTCATACTTATTCTTCTGACTGTAAAAATCTCATTCTTACGTTTTCCGATTACTGATAAGTCAGTACTCAACAAAGTCTAATGACATTATTAATGTGCTCAGAATAACATTTGCTTTTAAACATACGATCTATGCAATTTTAAAATTGATCTTTCTTGTATGATTCTTAGTGATCGAAACTAGACTTTTAATTTTAGAATTTTATCACTAGGCATGCTTCAAGGAACGTTTTGTCTTTACTTCACTTCCTTGTAATTTAGTTTCTGTTCATGGCTAAAACTAACTATTCATAGCTAAAAACTAACCTGTCTTCAAAAATTAGAAATAAATTTCACTGTAAAGTGTGTATATATAGCACTATGTGTGTATCACACTAAAGTGTGTATCAGTTCGTGCTATAAATGAAACTAATTGTTTACAGAGGTCAAATCATTCTTAACCAATTAATGCTCAAGTTGCATTTTTTCAATAATATTTTGAGTACTAATATTACATGTCGTTAAATCAACTAGAGAATTACTAAAAAAAATTCCTGCCAGAAAAATTTAAGCTTTAGTGCCCTACTAAACCTAGCGTTCCTATTTGGGCAAAATCCTATTAATGAAAAATAAACCTATCAAAATCTGAAATTTTGTAAAATTCCAGAAAAGAAACATATTCTTACAATCATATTTGCTGATAAATTTGTTGAATACTAGTACCAAACTTAACAGTTTCTTCTTCAAATTGCAAAAAACTACTTTCGAGTCTGAACAAACGCTTGATATGTGCTACCAGCGCAGAATTGAGCATTGGGCAGCAGCAACGTGTTCAAAATCAAGCTGATTCAAAGGATTCGTTAGCGTAAATATTTACGCTTTTGTTATCTAAGCATGGGAACATATGTGTCACACATGTTCCCCAGTGGGAGGTTAATCACTACTCATACATATTATGCCTCTTATTTTCATAAAGTAAATACCATTTTACGTAAAAGGATATTTCAGCATATTTTTTTTTATTGTATTCATTTAGCCTTTAATGGCTTCTAATTCATCTACAACAATTTCATCCAATTAAATTATATAAGAACAATTTTTGATACATTTTTCTCACAAACAAAATAATAATATGTCTATACTAAAATTTATTGGGATTCTATTTTTTGCAGAAACATAATAGTCGTTTATTGCAAGATACACGATAAGATCAAAAGTATACGGACGCTTTCGGATTTACATATTTTTGCGAATTTCTCCAGTAAAGGATGGAGGAACTGCACTTGAACTTCATCCATGTGATAACTAGACTTAAACTCACATTTTTACAGTGAAGAGTCGGCCATCAGCATTTAGGGGACCGACCAGAAATTGATATAGGCGAAAAGAAATTTCGAAATACCCCGTTTCACAGAAAGCTGATAATGATTTATAAATATCATCAATGGTTATGCTTAATATTCTCTTTGCTCGCATGCATTTTCGTAAAAATAGCACGAATATTCTGAAAGATCTAAAGGATTTCTTTAAAAATCTTAAATTTTAATCCGCGTGTTTTGTGCTTATAACATGCATGAGTTTTCAACCAAAGTACACGAAACTTACAGAGTACTCGACAATATGTTAGGGAAGCATTGTTTTATAATTTGAAGCAAACACTTTGAATATTAGAGTAAATATGAGTATTTGTGGCAAATTATTTTGTACTGAGCATGAGAAGAACAGCCTGATATTTTTTATAATTTTAAAACCAGAAATATTGGGCAACTTATGTGAACATTCCAGCTCAATACTATTAAGAATTACAAATATATCGGCATTTCAGTGAGCACAATTTCATAAAGCATCTCTAAGAGAAATAAAATTTTGAGGATTTATCCACAAATTAAAATTTTTTAACTTGAATCTTCGAATAGTAATTAGTAGATTAAATTATGTACTTAAATTATGTATTTATTTAGAAGTATTCCTGGGCATTTAGCTTATTCAACTTTTATTAAATTCTATAAAATTATTCGAAAATTAAAGTTCCAAAGAAACGATTTGTAGAAAACTCCCTTTTTTGTTTTCCGCCTTTACCGACATTACTTTTGCGTGCTACCAGTACCATAGGTTGGGAAACTCTGGATTAATTGAATAATATTTCGATCTTCAATAGTAAAAGAAATAAAGGAAAAGTAAATGTTCAGACCTCCTCTGCACACCAATTCTTACTCTATTGAGTTAGATACCCTTCTAGGAACCCGTTTGAAACTTTTACTCTCTCTGTAACATACTCCTCTTCCTTTTAAATCTGATTAAATCTACAAGAGTTATCTTGATCACAAAATGAGGAGCATTAAAATAGGTTATCTTCCTAAATATAATCTACTTAAAAATTCTAAATTTAAAATATTTCATCGTGTTTTATTCATTTACCCTAAGCAATCCTCATTCTATTGGTGGCTATTTTATCATCATCATCCGATCACATATTAAAATGTTCCTTCTTTCTGGGGTTAGGTCTTCTTATTATTAGATGATTGTTAGAACTGTTTATTATTTTTTTATGCTACCTTTATAATTTCGCAACAAAATAGTATACAAAGTCTCTGGCAACATTTGTGTAAAATAAATGTAAAGATCTTATTTCAAATTTCAGTCATATAGCTTGTTGCGTTTAGGAGATCGTATTCATATAAACAGCGACAAAAAAAAAAAAAAACGTGAAACTTTCCGTTGAAAGATTTTTCTTCAAACTTTGATAGAGATATATATTTTGTGTGTGTTGCGATATCATGCTTAATTTCAGTCAGCTCTCGCAGGTTCGATTTGAATTACATCCACATATGTGAAGCAGGAAAGAAGACAAGACATAATTCCCAGTACTTCGGCGAGGCCTAAAACGTGAAGTTTCATCAAAATCTTGAGGTTGAAGTTGACGATACTTTCTCTTTGATTTTTTTATAAAAGTGAAAATAAGAAACCGAAAATATACGGTACCAGACTAATTTAAAAGTCTTCAAAAAATGAAAGCTGACTATATTTCTATTTGGTAGAACTCCTCAAGTACTTCTCTGCATTCGTAATAAAAAAATTTAGTCAAGAGAACTCGGAACGAAGCAAAAGGTATGCAAGAAAAAGACAATATTGGACCTGGAAGATATAATGTGCAATAAAAGAGGACGTGTTTTATCCCTGATACTCAGGAAAGAACATTTCCGACGTGTTGCAGTAATATGAGACCGTCAGTGGGCCTTCCTTTCAAGAAAAATTGGACGGCTGTATTGGTAGAAAAAAGTTATCCGCTGCTTGTTTTTCTCATTGCTATCTATAACTTCAGGCATTTTTTTTGAAGAAAACCGTTATTTCCCTCCGTGGTGAAAGATACTGGTGTTTCTCTTGATTTCCCATGAGATATGAATGGCAGGTGAATACTGTAAATGAACTTGAGACAGAAAGATCTCTTTCTCCGAAAGTTCAGATCATGATCTGATTCCTTAAATGGGTTGAGATTTATTTGCAAAAAATTAAGATTGCCTTCTTCTGTTCCAGACGTTGTATTTATAAATGAAATAGACACAGCTCATTTCAATTATTGTTGATGATAAATATGCAATTTAAAACGAAACAAATCCCACAGCTGATTCCTTTACTACCAAACTATATCATGACTAGTTTCTGTTCCCATAAATATTAAACATATAGTATAACAAATAATGTATCTTACCGATACGTTATTTATTATTACATAATTCTTAAAAGTTAAGTTAAAGTTTAAGGGAAATTTTAGCTATTATTGATGATCTTCAGATACTATGGTTTCTGTTTCCTTAAAGGCCTTTTTGTCGGCTAAAATATTAGTACAACTAAGAATCATCAAAAACAATCTTTCCAAAAACATTTATACTAAAAGGCAGCACTTTATTTGGAATAGTACAGGGTGTCCGAAATGTATCTTTACACTTTAAAAAATAATTAAAAATAAACAAAAATGGTATGCACCTACAGTTTTTAATATACCATAAAGAAAGTATGAAAGATTTTTTAATGAAGTGTAAACTAGATGGCGCTACGTCTATGATTTGCAAGATTTTTGTTTGAAAATGGCTTCACCGAAAGAACAAGCGTAAGTTTTAACGTGGTTTATCGAATTTAAATCTGCAACAGAGATACACCATAAATTTCTATCTACCTACAATCGAAGTCCACCTTCAAGACTCACAATTTATGAATAGCACAAAAGAATTCTGACGACAGTTAGAGTATTGCGAACACCAAAATCTAGCCACCCTAGCAGAAGTTTCACTGTCGTTAAACGAATTCAACTAAGTAATGCTTTAATTCCATAATACACGTAGGAGAATGGGGGGAAAATGCATAAAAATGTAAAAATTAAAAGAAAAGAATCCGCCCTGCAGATTTCGTCAAGGTTAGCCTGCAGACAAGGATTCAATAAGTGGGATTCTTTCGGAAACGGTTTGAGTTTCGTCCAAAAACTTGACCCCATGTGACACGGAAAATCCCAAGAGAATTGAAAGCCTTCGAAAGAATAACCAGCAACAACACTAAATACAGCTAAATGAGTTCTTACTGTTAGATAAGTATATGTAAAAACATCCAATTAAAGAACTAATCAAATATTGGACTGAAAACCAAACAACACCAGGTGTTGATTTGCTATCATTAAAACAAAATTAAAAAAGATTACAAAGGATATAAAAACACGACTTATCTCCCTAGCCGAGACAACCATTACTTTCATTACAGCAACTTCTGAGATTACATGAAAGAATGAAATGTGAACCTTTTTTCGTAAGCATGTATAACTAATCACCTAAGGTAAGTGACATGTCTAAACTACGTTCGAAACAATAGAACACTATTTGCTTCTAAATAATACCTTGCATATGTTGAGCAGAAATCAGTGAGAAAGTACAAAATGTACGCTAAAGCCAAATTTGTGAATTTTAAAGGGGAACATAATTCATTTTCTCGAAACCTTTCTACTTGGAGATAAGAAAAAAAGTTATCAGCACTAAAATTACAGAGATTTACAACCAATACCCCTGAACCTCATTAAATCTCTAACAACTACACCTGGCATTATTTACGCTGTATCAGTAAAAAAAAATTCATAAATGATACGAAATCATGTCTCTCTGTAAATGAATATAAAAAATCTTTATACAGTGTTCCAAACTTTGAGATACAGCCAGCGATTTCACCTTCAGGCTTTATCAAGATTCTTCAGGTTTCAAAAAATTAAAATTTGGAAGCATCCCTATAAAAGATTCTTAACTTACAAACAGAATCAAAATGAAACAAACTCAGAAACGTATTATAAGTTTAGAAAAATATCTTATGCTTAATTTTGTTTTTCTGTTTCACGAGCAGGATATTGAGATCCTAAGCCTACGCACGCAATGAATAGCGTCACACTCACAGCTGACATTATGAATTCTTTTTATCCTATTCCATTTTAAGGGCGCTCCTCAAATATTGGGATGAAAACTTGCCGTATAAGTAAACAGAGTATCGCTTCCCGGTGGGATATATTAAGGTGTAGTGTCGAGTAATACCCTCCCGATGGTGTTCTGTGCTACTATCTGATGTGTCGTCGAATATCCGCTCATAATGGGGGCTATTATACGAGGCCAACAGTACCGAATTTTTGGCGCGGAGACCGGTTCATTTATGCTGTGGTTATCCCCTTAGCGTTAGCACTTAAGTATAAAGTGTTTTTCCGTAGAAGAAGAGTAAAATTACAAATAGATTTAAACCTGAAACATAACTGAACCTTGGCAGCGACATCAAAGTATAAAACACTAGGGTTACACTTCAAAAAACATCAATTTGTTTGTTCTATTAAAAAAATTATAAATCTAGAATTACTTTAATACAGTTGAACATGAATAATTCCAAGGATTAATATTTGATTTCGTTATTAATTTAATTTTCCTCTGGCATCTGCAATATCCACTTAACAGAATACGAAAATATCCTCTAGGATTCGAATTTATTTTGTTTAATTAGATATCAAGACTAAAAACTTTTAAAAATGCTTTCATTTCTGAATACGTTTTGTTAGTTAAAAACGTCTGAACCTGGCATCCTCCGGATTTCTTTTATTTTAAGTGGCAATGCTGTCAATAAAAAAGCAAAAAATAATTTCTCATTTTTCTTAAACGATCTTAAAAAATATAATGTAAATATAAATCTTGAGTGCCATTTTCAGGTTAAAATTTGCCGTTTTATATTCATGCTCTTATTTATAGATTCAGTTTTCTTAATTCGAATTTTTGAATAAATCAATTTTTTCCTCTTGTCACTTTCGAATTATCGAAGTTCTACCGTATATCACTGAACCAAACGTATAAATAATGTATATAATTCCACATACGATTATATGCTTAAAACGAGAGTCAAACCATTTCACAAATAATATTTTAAGAATGAAAGATTACAAAAATTTGTAAGAAAAAATGCGTTAGGAACCATAATTATTCCAAAAGACGGCAGGTTTTAAATGTCTTAGGAATTGCCCAACAAAAGAATTATATACATTTCATATGATTACGGAAGTTATTTTCCAAATGTGTTGCTAAATATGTTTTCTTAATTTAAAACGTGATTGAAATAAGTATTAAAATGCGCATTAAACATTATCTTTAATAGAGTCTCCAATCATTCGACATCAGCTTATCTCCATGTATTACGCAAAAACATTTCGTAATCGTGAACTGTAATGGTTACGATTTCATCTCGAGAATACGTAGCTTATGTATGTTCAACTTCCATGCCATACTCCTAAACTAGAGACAGCTTTCTTTTTCTATATAGGCATACCAATTTGTATTGGACACTAATAATAAACCAATCATATAAGATTAATTTACTTTGCGTTTCGTTAATTCATCCGGATCAAATGAGGAAAACATAAACTCTAACTTTCGTTTACCAGCCCGGATATAGGAATCCAGGCTATATATTAAAGAAAATATACGAAAGAGTAGTGGCTTCAAAACACTATTTCTTTCAAATAAATTTTGTATAAAAAAATGCATACATTAAAATAGTGGTAAGTGTCTTAAAAAAGTAGGTTCATATCTAAATGTTTAGTTTTGTTGTTTTACCCATGCCTCTTAATGCATAAATTTTCTTTGAAAAATTATTATAGGTGTGAATGATTCCAAGGCAAATCGGTTCAAACAAAATTTATTAAATTATTTCGGAAGAAAATAATCAATCTTATGTTCTTTATATAAGAGATGGATATTAACTCTAGAATAATTGCTCTCTTTTCAATTCGTATTTCGATAATTTATCCGGATCACTGGTAAGAAAAACACCAGCTCTAATTTTCGTTTACGAGGTCGGATTTAAGAACCCAAGCTTTATAGTAAAGGAAGCAACCACATAAACTAAATGAAATCATTGGCTTTAAAACTTTTATTTAAAAAATGTTGTTCTAAAATAGTGGTAATTTGTTTTGATTACATGAGATCTAATATTGATTCATATCTAAATTTTGGTTCAATTCACGTCCTTTTATTGTATAAATTATGTTCTGAAAAGTTTTTCAGGCGTGAATGATTCCATGGTAAATCAGTTCAAATAATACTTATTAAATTATTCCGTTAGAAAATTGTCAGTCTTTCAAATAGGCCACATATGGGTGTCAATTTTAGAATTATTGATCTCTTTTCAAATGATTAGTGTTCATGCATTAATTACACTGAATTTCATTAATTTCGAAACGCGATGTTGTATCCTGACAGATTAGGATAAAAAACACCTCCACGAATATGACACAACTGATCATATTAAAATAATACCTTAAATGTAGAAAAGGGATCTAAATTTTAAATATTTGAATTTAAAATATCTCAATAATATTCAAAATTATATGTACCTTGCATCAAATAAACTCCTACATTCGATCCATTTGTTTAATCCTGGCAAAGGTATATTGAGAGCTGAGGCATGTTCTCTGAGTCATTAAGGAATTCAGCTGAAAATCACTGAATATTTACACCGTTTTCACACTTTGAATATTGCGTCTTGCTGCTCTTTGATTTTCGAAACAAGAAATTATATCTAGACATAAGCATTTCAAAGGGAAGGCAGGAGTCGCTTTCAGAAATCGTCAATCTCCGTGCGGAGTTAGGTAAGCATGTATCGCTGTTCACATTCATTATAGCCATAGAATTGGGGACAGTAATGGGGCAACTTCTCGAAAGATATACAGAGAAATATTCCCGAATAGAAAGTTAACATAAAAAATCTCTGCATTTTGTCCATCTAGATCGCAAATTTAACATGCATGATATTTTCTGGGGGCTCAATAAGAAAACTAAAGGTTAAAAGCTAAACACGCTAGGGGCACCAAAATGAGAAAGTTTTCTTTTTCTTTCAATATCGAGATTTCTTAAGTTATTCCAGACACTCCCGAAATTCCAAACTAGATGTCCCCACTCGCATACCTATTACTGTCTTTAAAGTCGAACAGATGCTATTTCAGAAACATCAGTTCTTCTGACAAACCCTGTATGTTTATGCTAATTTTCTAAATATATTTCCCATGAGCAATGTTTTCTTAAGAGAAATAAAGCAGGAAGAATTATTAAACAAATCTTAAACTTTTGACCATGATAGCGATATTAATCAATAAAGCTGCTAGTTAGAAATAATATTTTTTACTTTAAATAAATTATTGTTTCATGGAAAAATGTTTCTAATCCTTAAAGAAATGATGAATGATAATAAATATAATTCAAATCCGTAAATTGTATAAAAAATGACAATTTCTAACTTCGATATTGTAGCTTAATTGATTGTTAGATTACATTAATTAAAAATTCATTCTAGATTCCGCCCATTATTCCACCATCCGGAAACTACTCCTAAGCTTAAATTACGTAGTATCGAAAAAAAATAAATTATTCCCTGATAGATAGGAGAAAAAACAGTAGCTGGGGGAAAAGTTAGAGTTGACTCTTTATTTTTTTTATGCATGCAATTAAAAGACAATGTTTATTTCCTGATAGAAAAACTAATTTTGTTGAGAGTTTATTTATTCTGACATATATTTTAAGGAAAACTAAAATAAAAAAATTCTAATATAAAAACTCTAGTTAAGTTGATTTAACAAGAAAAACAGTAGTTAACATAAAATAAATGTTATCCTGATGTAGCAAAGTAAGTTATTAGATGAATGTTTCGAAATGTGTAGTTTCATATTCACTTTAGATTATTTTATAAGTACTTAAAAAATGCCCTATCGTAGTGAAACGTTTTGAAGTAAAATGTTCAAATAGCATTACAGTTTGGTTAAAGAATATCTTTTCAACCGCTCAATATTAGTTGGTATTTACATTTAAGAAGCAATAAAAAAAATTAGAAATAAAATGTTACGATGCAACCATGAATTTATTTATACCTAAGATGCTTTTAGTGTTTTTTCTTCTTTATTATATTTTAAAATTCAACTTTTTAATTGTTTTGCATGCCACAAGCTCAAGAACATCTTCAAACTGTATATAACGATAACCTCTCCATAACAATATATTTTATAGATCCATACAAGGTTATACTCAGGTTTTACTGTAATTGAATAAAACTGAAAATTTTAGTATCATATGATATAATACCTTTCAAAGGAGAAGTATTTATATCATTGTCACGAATTTTCATTTGCAGAAGAAATTCAATTTTTTATCGATCTCCTAAGCGATGTATCCAGAATTCAAACGATCCGCTGTTACTCCCGAAGTAAGAAAGTACTCGGAAAGGGTTGCCCACCATTAACGTTCTCTACAGAGATGCCCGGCGGCAATGTTTTAAGCCTCCTACTACAAATGTCTGAGAAAAGTTTCTACTCTGAAAGGTACAAATTTTGGGTTAAGGGGCGCATAACTTATTTTTAATGGAAGAAAGATATAGGGAAAATAATACATGTTTCATAAAGTTGTAAAATGCTCAGAACATTTTCATTTATAGTTACCTCCAGACGAGCGTTTGGAGGCTGCGAGACTGAGAGTAAAAAAAGTTTCCATAAACTCTTAATGTGAATGGGAGTTGATGTCTTGCCGAAGTATAAATATAAATGTCACAAGCGGTAAGCTCCTATAAGATTGAATGCTCTTGAACTCTTCATATTTCTGAGAAGTCATTTAGTAAAAATGTCCGTTCGGGAGTCTGCAGAAAAGCACAATATCAATACATTTTAATCTTTCCAACCTATACTTATTAAGCAAATATTTAATTTCCTGTCGTTCATAAGATATTAGTACATGATCTGTGATTTAAACTTGAATTAATAATTGAAAATTTTGTACATACAGTTACTAATTTCTTTAGTAAAATAGATAGTTAGAATCATCCGGAAGTAAAGACATCCAGAAATAAAACAGGGCTTTTTGGAAAAAGAAAACGCAGTTTAGAATTAGTCTAATTTAGGGAAACACACACACACACACACACACACACACACACACACACACACACACACATCGCACACACACACACACACACACACACACACACACACACACACACACACACACACACACACACACACACACACACACACACACACACACACACACAAATACAACACACACACAGAGACCAGTCCCTATTCGAGGCAAACGCCAAAACCCAACTACAGAACGTAAACAAACATGTAATCTCTAATGACACGTTCCATCTGGTAAGTCTTGAAGAGTTTACTAACCCTCCCGCCACTGTCCTATCTACTGATAGGGCAATTGATCTGACGAAATTCTATCACCCCAAGACTAATTATTTCGCCTGCGTGTGATGATATTTATACCAATCAGAAAGGTTATATATAAGGTGACTATGAAATTTTTTTTATTTATTGAAATAAGAGTTAAGCAGTGGCAGTAAATGGAGATGAACAGGTTATGAAGCATATTAAGGAAAGTGGTATAATAAATTAGCTGGCTTTAATTCCGCCTTAAACTAAAAAATTAAAATAACTTGCAGTTAAATCAAATTATTCTTACTGTTTATAATCATAAATTAAAGTTAGATCTCAGAGATTTTGGATCATTGAGTCCATGCGCTTTGTTAAAATGCCCCATCATTGATGTACACAAGTCTAGAGTGTCGTGAATACTTATGATTATGATCTAGTGTCTAGAAATTTTCACAATGCACAGTGGGATATTTGACGAATCTGGGCGGCCAAAATTATTTTTCGGTTTTAAACTAATTTAAACGTATTAGTTAGTAAATTAATGAACTTTTTGCAGAAAATACTGCTTTATAACTTAAAAATAATTGATATTTTATAACTTCATAGTTATATACAGGGTGGTCATAAAGTAACTTGCCCTATTTAGAGGCTTCTGGGGCGCACTGCATTTAGAGTATCAAGACGAGATTTTGGATCTAAGTATTATGGGATATGCGCTTGCGATTTTATAGGTATAGAATGTACCACCTCTTATGGTTTCGGTTACAATTAAAAATATTATAATTTTTTTCAATGGCACCCAACACCTTATTTTTTTTATTATTAATGAATATATCATCTTGATATTCTGAATGCAGTGCTGACCAGAGGCCTCCAAATAGATCCGGTTATTTTATGATCATACCTTGTACATTGAACAAAATTAATAATATTACATTAATTATATTTACAGAAAAGAAATCGGAAAAATAACAAATAATTGAATAAATGATAAAAATAATTGTGTAAAAAATTAGTTAATAATTCATAAGGAAGGTGCGATTTATTCGTCTGAGGATAAATCATTGATGTCATTATCTATTTCTTCATGACCGGAGTCCTCTTCATCAAGAACTTCAGAAAATTCCATTGGCAGTAACATCTCTAAAGTGTCTTTTAAGAATGATTTTGACTTTTTCCTCATCGTGGGTCTCATACCCGTCAACACTGGGTCCGAACTCAAAAACAATCTGTTGAGAACATCCTCATAACAAGAAAGTCTGGAAAATTTTCGGGCTCAATTTTGACGGAATGATCGGAAATGTTTGCTGCGTGCTTTGGCCGCTTCTTCTGACAATTGGCTTATTGGTAGTATAGCATTTTCTATTACAATCGGACCATGAATTAAGATCTTGTGCATAGTAGGCGACATTGGATACCATGGATATAATTGCACGTAGAGCTCAGATGTTTCTTCTGTATATTCTTTGAACTTTTGCAAATTAACTTTGTGGCCACTGAATATGGTTTCTAGAATTACTTTAAAACGATATATTAAAGCAATCCATCTGATCTTTAACTGAGATTTAAAATGGGAGAAATTGTGCTTTATTTTTTAAATTTCATCGTCATCAAAAGTATCACTTTGAAGAAGATAATTTTCGAGTTTAGTTTATCATGTATGTTTGGTAAATTTTGTTGTTGCATAATGTTAAATAACTCTCTTCGAATCATTATTTTGACACCCGATGACCCTAGAGTAAAGTAGAAACAAAAAAGTGCATAGTAAATATATGCAATTTAGATATCTAAATTTTAAACCTCTTTTTAAAAATAAAAAAAAAATCGCACGAGGGTGTGGTAACTTTTTACAAAAACATAAGCAACTTTGGCTCGACTTCTTTTTAGATAACTAAATCTTGACAAAGAACAATTTCAGTATTCTTTGCAAAATCCTAAAAAGAGATAAAATGGATTGAACGCAATGTTTTGAGTAATATTTATAATTGATATAACTTTATTCCAATCAAAATGTCTGAAAATTACACACATATGATCGTTTTGAAAATATCCATAACAATTTTTTAAAAATTGCAATTCATATCACAAATAAGAGATTAAATGCATAGTAATTGGAATGCCTACTGGAAAATTTGGAATGTTTGAGCAATGTTTGAAATCCCTCCATTTCAAAAGTTGGGCAAATCAGGGGCTAATTTAAACAAAAACACAAACATAAAGGTCTAAATTTATTGATACAAAAAAAATTTAGCGTGGAAATGTTTGGAAATATAACAAAAATCTTCGAGATTTCGTAACATACAAAAAAAATTTTGAAAAAAAATACGTTATTTTCAATTATTTTTGCAATTATTAAAACTAATTTTTTAACAATTCAAATCCATAAAAAATTATGAACACATACCTGCCTCATCATTATCCATAACTGTTAGATTTTAATTACATCTAGAAATGAAGGTATTCACATTCGAAAATGGAACGTTTGAAGCAACAACTATTTGACGCAGGATACACTTCACACAACACTACAGTTTGAGCTAATAATACAGAGGTTAAGATCAGTTAAGAGAGTTAAAAATGGTATCACGTGATTCCCCAGTTATTCAGCTTTAAAATATATATATCCATTCGATCCTGGTCTGTAGTTTATAAAATCGACTTTTGGCCGCCCAGATTCGTCAAATATCCCACTGTGCAATGGTCGTTAAACTTCCAATTTCTGGTTGGGGTCCGCTTTGACGGTTTATCAAACGCTAGAGTGAAATATTTCTTTTTTGTGGAACCAATTTTCAAATAGGCAGCAAAGAGAATAGGCAGCAAAGTAGTACGGGATGAAAAAAATTCTAAATATAAAAACGGGCAAGTAAAAACATAATGAGATGAGTTTATTTGACTCGATTTTATTGCCACACTGTATCAGACAACAGTTGTTACATGCACCTAAAAAAGAAGCTCTTCAAGCTTCATTTGTTGCTATTAAAATATTTACTCTTCGTTGAGTCTTCTTAGCAGCATACAACGCCTAACCCGTAGGCGTTATTTCACACCAAACCAAAGTGTAATTTGATCTCCAAAATTCCCGGTCCGCTTATATTAGAAATTTTAAATCGGATGACTATAATCCTGAACTCACCACGAGGTGGTGACTGCAAGCAGCATGCAAGTATTAAGTAACAACAGAATTTAATTTCAGAATAAAAGATTCCTTAAGTATGACAACAAAAAATTGAATTAAACCAGAATAAGATTTGAGCTACGATATTCTTAAGACTGAAGATGTTTTTCTGAATTTTAAATGCTAGCTTTATTTATCTAGATACGCTTTTATATTCGGAATAATTGTCATTTTATTATAGATTTTTTAGGAAGTAGTCGCATCTCGCTCATTTCTTCTGTGAACAAGTAAAACTTGAATTAAATATTTAAATAATATTTTCAATTTCAAAACTTGAATTCCTATCTGAGCAATCTTTTATAATAAGTTAATAAGTTTAACTCATAAATGTTTTACATAAATTTTGTGCCAAATATAATATTTTTAATTTAAAGGAATTTAAATTATATTTAACCTTTTAATCTTGATACTAATTATTTTTCCTGAGAATGGAACTGCATTTCCTGTTAAAATTAAAATAATGAGTGCTTTTTTAGTCATTTTAGACAGATATCTATTTCCTTTTGTCGAAATATTTTGTGTAATATGATCTGTATACCGGACTCCTTTGAGATGAAACATTTATGTACATTATTTGATAAATTTATATTATTCATCTAACCCCAGAGAATATTTTTGAATTCAAAATTAGCTCTCTTTTAATGGTGTTTAGTTTAGTTGTTCCACATAAAGCGTAATTGCAAAATAATCAATGAGATTAAATTCTTTACACTTCAAAAAGTATTTCAATTGTGAAATGTGACAATATCTCACGTAAAAAGAGGAAACATTACAATTTCCATAACAGTTATAAAGGTTGTACATATCCTTTAATTACCGGACACAGTTTAATTTGGTAATCTATTTCTTATCAGAGACGTAAAAGCATGCTATTGTCTATGTTTTTAAAAGTTTTGTTAATGCGGTTCTGGAGCTCATTTCGAGTAGCTTGCAATGGTGGAAAATATACAGTAACCTTAATGTAATCTTTCAAAGGAAGAAATCATAAACCATAACTTTTGGAGATTCGGAGGTTGCCTATAATTGCCTAAGTCGCCATTGCCACTTCAACCAATACAATATCGAAGGGCTTCTACGAAAAATGACCTAACGCTTCATCTGATGGCTAACGTGTAAAAATAAAAGCATAGAAATAAAAATATGACTCTTACTACTCCCTCGGTTAACAAAGAAGCTTACAATCATTTCATTTTTAACATTGCATAATACCAATTCCGAATATTTTGTAATTATCCCGCATGCCACCTATAACTCCTTCGCTTAACGGAAAGACAGGATCCGCTGGGCATATTTCCGGTAATGATGTAATTTGGAGGCATAGCTTGTAGTAAGTTAGCATGTACTGTGTATGAAGCCTTGATGTAAACAATAGTAGTACGCGTGTCAGGAGCAACGCATTTCCCTGTGGACAGGAGATAGGAGCAATGATTTGATAAATAAAAAAATGACTTGTTTTGAAAAAATGAAAAATACTTTATTCCAGAAATCAGGAGTTTCTAAAAACTATAATTCTGAAATAATAGATGTATAATTTCCTTTGATTTGATAATATAAAAATTAATAAAGGAAGTTTTTTGTTTCATATCAAGTATATACTCATATTCTCAATGAAGTACATACACTATCTGATCAAAATCCGGACACTTTCGGATTTTCACATTTTTTAGAATTTCTCCTGAAAGGCTAAACTCACAGCCCTAGAACTTCGACCATGTTAGAATAGACTCTAACTGACATTTTGCAGTGAATATTCGTTCCTGAAGGTAATTAGAGGGGCCACCAAAAAGAGACGAAGAAAGAAAAATTCCACTCGCCCCGTTTCTAAGAAAGCTTATAACGAGATGAAACTTTCTTCAATGGTTATGCTTGATCTGCATAATATTTACATGCATTTTCGTAAACACAGCAAAAATATCCGGGAAGATATAAAGGCTTTTTTAAAAAATCCCAAATTTTCCCGACTGTTTTTTACTTGCAGAGTTTCTCTCTAAATTATACAAATTTTACAGAAAAAATATTTTAAAGAGGCATTGTGTAAAAATTTGAATAAAAATTTTAATATTAGAAAAAAATATGAGTAGCTGTAGTAAATATTTTTTTACTACGTATGCGTGAGACAAAGAGTAATTTTTCTTTCATAACTTCAAAACCAGACATGTAGAACAACTAATGAAAAAATTCCAGTCGAATATCATTAAGATTTAGAAACATATCAGCATTGCAGTGTGCAGAATATTTACTTCCCCCCAAGAGAAACAAAACGATGATGGTTTTTCCAAAAATGGAAATTTTTAAACTTAAATTTTCGTGTAATTTTACAGAATTTAATAAAGATTGAGAGAAGCTTGCACTCTAGATGTTGAGACTGTAAGCAAAATTTATTCTCTCAAACAAATCTAATCTACACGGAGATACGGTTTTTAAATAAGACTCTCAGAACTTTGTAAAAGAACACATGTTCTTAAAATTTAAATATTTTATATATATATATTTAATAATTATATATATATATATATATATAATTTTACCTAAATAATAAAGTGGTGCTCATAAATAAATTATATAATACATAAAACTTAAATTTTGAATATCTTCTAATTGTATGAAAAAAGGAAATATAATTTCAAATATGAAGTGTTTTATTCAAAATGGTGCAAGTCAGCAAATCTAAGTTTTCAGTAATCTTTAGAAAAAGTAGCGCATATTTATCAGCAAGTAGAAACCCTTTAGTTCAAATTTTTTACATATCTCATCACCAACAATTCTTCGAAATATTGTTGGCTTTCTTCGCGTATGCCGATTTAGTTTAGTTTTAATTTAGTTTAGTTTCGTAGTAAAACGAAACTCCGGTTACGGGAGAATTCCGTCAGATAGGGGAATTTGAAAATAGAAGCAAGTTCTCATTGTTTTGGAATAGTAGTTATGTCAATTATTTTTTTATCTCATCATTCAGGCTCCCCTTTGTTCACATATATTTTTATTTTTACATTTTCGGGGGTTCATCTGAGAAAATATGTGTTAATGGCATTTTGTCTTTGCGTGGTTTTCTGAGAAGTTAAAAAATATTTTTTTCTATTTCTTTAAGTTTTTGTGATCATTATCAATTTTTATACTTTGATTTGCGATGAAAAAAATCCCTATTATATAATATCAAAATCTTTTTATTAGACGTGATAACTTCTCTAGTGTTAATATGACAACAAAGACATCCTGAAAGAGGCATTTCTCCGAAACCTTTTTCTAGTCTTGTAAAATTTAAATTCAGAAGACATACAGCTTCAAATCAGGAAAGACTGAAATATGTTAGCTACACTACATAAAAATATATTTCCAGAAGATGAGCTTATTATTACACATAAGTAAAAACTCACAAAACCCTTTGCCACCTTGCCCTTACTTTAACTTAAATTAATTATTGTTTCATTTTCTTAATTACACCTGTTAAAATATAGTTATCTTAGGATTCTTAAATGTCAGATCACTGTGAAACCCCATATATCTAAAAAAATAGAATGAAAAAAATAATTTTTTTCACTTGCATATTTATGATCCGATGAAACTATAGTTATTCTAAAAGACGACCGTTTACAAATGACACACAGATTGCCAAACAAGAAAATGTAATGCATATTTTATGAATACGGAAAACAAATGTTTTGTTAGAACTTTATCGTTCATCAAAACCATTATGGAAATAAGTTTTGAAATTCCCATTAAACATGTTCATTACTCAATGTTTTCTACAATCATGCAATAGACTTTGGCTCATGCATTAGGCAAAGAAACATCATAATCGAGAATAGTAAAGGCTAGTTTTTCTTTCAGAGGATGAGGAGCTTATATATGTTGAAACTTCACGATCTATGCACCGTTAATCTCTGTAACGGAAGAAATCAAATATTATAATAGCAGGGCTGATATCTACCCGATGTCGTGTCTTGGCAGAATCAATAAATATGTACTGAAAAGGCAAGGATGTCACACATAAAAGACACTTAATTACAACTCAAATACTACGTTATATTGAGAAGTTACAAGTACGTCAGAAAAGGAAAACAGAATAACAACAATTGACGACAGTTCGAATCCCCTGATTGGTTGATGATCTGATGATTTCGAAACACTCTATTAATAAACTCTATAGTCAATTTGCTTGAAACAATGAATTTTTGACTTAATAATTGATTTAATTTGTGACTCTTCTTAAAAATAAATTAAAATTATATAAAATCACATAACGTTCATGCAAATAGACAAATTTAAAAAATATTGTGTTGGCCATTTCATTTAGATTTACTAATATCATATTCTTTAAAAAATATTTTTAAAAACTAAAGATTTTCTAAATTTTAAGAATCATTTATAAGGAACATTTTACATTTTATGCATGCAATCATGAGATAAAAATTACATCAGTAAGATAACATCAAATTTAAGATAAAACATTTTCTTCACAGTCTCCAGAACTTATAACATGAAATAATTCCTTTTTTCTAAAAGGAACTGAAGTTGTCTAAGATATATGCATCATCCATTTGGCATTTTTTAAAGATTATATCCTTTTAAAGAAAAATAAAAATACAAGATAATTTTTTAAAAAAATATTTTAAGCACAAAGAAAGTAACGATAACTTAGAAACTGACTCATTGTAAGATACAGAGAAAAGTTCAAGATTTATTTCGTCAAATTAACTAGAAAACTTATTCAGTATTAAAGCATTTATTTAAACTTTGATCAACAGAATCATATGATTTAAGTTCATCTAAACAAATATTATTTTATACTTTTTAGACAAATTTCTACAAATCGTGGTGAATTTCATATGACCAGCCATCCTGAAGACAAAACTGCTCACACATTGACAGATTGCCTGAAAAAACCAATTCTAGTAGATTCCATTTATGCAAAACAAACACACACCAATTTATTTTTATTAAAGACTCCACTTCATTGTAATTCATAAATATTATTAATGAAATAATCACCTTCGGCAATAAACAATTAATTTTCTTATACGAAGCTGTGTTAATTAAAACAGATAAGAATATTTTTATAACTTTACTAAACTAGTATTACCTAATATGCTTATTAAATAAATTACCTACATCTGGAGATATTTAATTATTTAATTTTATTCTATTTCACAGTAGGCATTTGTGAAAAAGCTTGCTTCGGATATAACTACACGTACTAAATATACATCTGAACTTAGAGCACAAATAACAGTAACAATTTTTATACCATAAAAAACAAAATCAAAACTTATTCCTCAAAATCAAAATAAGCTAAAATGCTACAAAATGTTATCCTTTAAAATCTACAATTTAATTATAAATGTATTATTTATAATTTTCAGCTGTATTTCAATATGAAATTACCGATAAAAGAATTTTGACTTTTTAATTACTTTGACAGTTCACAATATATCATAGCAATAATTATAATAATAAGTTTTCCTGAGACGAATAAGCAAAGGTTCCATTCATATCTTTTAAAATTATTACCAAGTCATATTATGTAACAATAAATCTATAAAATACAGCACTGCAAAAATCTTAAAGAATTGTTGCATATTTGTATCAGGTTTTCCTATGTGACATTCATTTTCAAATGCTTCAGTAATTCTACAAAAATAAAATAAAATTCATTTATTTTATATACAAAAAGGGAAAAATAAGTATTTTAAATCTTTGAAATTTTTCAGTTATTTAAATAACCTCTCATAAAAAAATTTTGAAAACGATTCTAAACTTACCGTTCTCATCTCCTGGAATCTTGAATAGGAAAGTAGTTCCATATGTAGAAAAAATTGGAATAGTCACTAATATTGATTTATAAATAAAGTATTGAGCCTATTTCTAAAAAAAGAGATTATAATAAATAATCTGGGAAATTTAACAAGGAGTAATAAGAACTAGCTGTGTGGCCCGGCGTTGCACGGGCTATCTCGAATACTGCATCATTCCCTGACGGAAAGAAGTGAGGTAACGTGACACATGCCCAATATTCTCTCTTAAATAAATAAGGCGAAAAGAGCTATTCAAACATTCCGCCCCACGAAAATGTGTCAAATGGACTATTTAAAAATACAAAAGGATTTGTTATTTTGTAAAAAAATTATTCCATGTCCTAGCGAAATGAAAGGTATATCTCAGAGGTTACCAACCTTTATTCCCTCGCGCACCACTTAATTAATTTTTGACATATCCTCCCCCGCCGTCTATGCTAGGAAGTTTTTATCAATAATTATAAGGGCTTAGAATAGCTTAAAAGTTAAATAACTCGGATTTGACATTTGCCTGGAAAACATTTGCTCGACTTATTTTATTTTTTATTGCATTTTTACAATAGTATTAGTTTAACACCAAAACAAATGAAATCAGTATTGTAATAATTTTGCATTAACTTATAAGGACTGCTAATAATTACACTCCGTATTAAACAACTATTCAAATGGTATAGTTATTAAATACCAAGGAACTTGGAGAAACAAAGTTCTATAACTTTTTTAATCCCTTATGTTTTTTGTTTCTGCCATTAACAACTTTATTTCGCTTACCCCCCAAATGGTCCTTTGCGTAACCCCAGGGGAATGCGTACAACAGGTTGGGAATCTCTGGTCTATCTAATTCTTGTTTAGCTGTATGGCCCGGCGTTGCACGGGTTATCTCTAATAATGGGATATTCCCGGGCGGAGAGAAGCGAGGTCATGTGAGGCTTCGGGGTCCATATATTTTCATATGGCCCGCCTCTGTTTTTCTCAACAAAAATTGTCACATACTTTCCCCAACAAACGTTACGAAGTTAAACACCTTAATACAAAAAAGGAAAGAAAATGATTTTTTTTCCCGATATTAATGAATCCAAACACATAAGCTTTCTAAAAAAGAAATACTGTGTGACAATCGGCAATTTCTTTGTTCTTCTGTATCTTCCGCTCTTCTCTTCTGGCCACGTTGTGCCATAGTTGACAATCGGCGGTTTCTTTCTTCGTCAGTTTCAGCAACTCTCCTTTGACGTTTTCTAATTGCCTGCTGTCTAAGGGCAGCATCCCTTGTAACTCCTCTTTTTCTTTTAGGCATCGGAAAAAGCGAGAATTGAACAAGGCAAAAATAGTAACTTCCAAATATCAGCTTAAAATAGCAGCTACCAGAAATATTTAAACTTGATCAAATCAATGAATAATGATTAAAATCACTAACATAACTAATCTATATCTTTCGGCGCATAACTTTACAGAAATAATACACCCCTTTTAATTTCGTTAAAATGATTTTGTTGGACGTTATATCACGGGATTAAAAAAAGAATTTATACACTTTCAACAATACATTTTTTTTATTTCTGTCAGCGTCACTTTTTTATTGTTGTTGTAACAATGTTCTTTAAAGTAAACGACTTCAACAGTAAAATATATTTTGAATTGCGCTGTAACAATGAAAAGTATTGTTGTAAAGTATCCAAAACAATGAAAAGTATTGTTGTAAATTAGTTTTTAATTAATATCTTTTCCACTAATTAAAATTTCGGAATTTAAATAACCGAAATGGCTTCCCTGGATTATTCCCCATCTTTTGGTACTTTCAGCGCGCTTCTCCGTTCGGCGGTTCGTGAGAAGATAGAAGGACATACATACATACATACATACGTTTGTTTACCTTCGAATTTTAATAGAGTAGATGAAACCGGCAACACAATATGCCGGCGTTTAGTTCCATATACAACATAGTGTCGTGTTATGGTTTGTAGTTCTCTCAGAAACGTTTAGATGGCGCTGCGATAGTTAAGCAAACTCCACAGTGAGGAATCTGGTACTCTTCCTCTGTGGATGCAGTTTTAATTTTCAAACACCAGCCCGGAAATAAGAATCCGTTCTTTATATGAAATGAACAACTATGGATGAACATACCAGTACAAAGTAAAAGAAAATTTAAAATTATATATAAATACGTTTTCTAATAAAATAGTGGTAGATCTTATACTAACAAGTCAATACGCTTTTAAATGTTTGGCGTGATACATCACGTGGTGTTTGCCTGTGGAAAATCATTTATGGATGTGAATGATTCTCAGGAAAATCTCTTTAATGTATACTTACTAAAATACTTTGTAAGAAAATTGTCAGTCTTTCAAATAAGCGTAAAATGGGCAATACCCAAAAATAATTGGCTTTTTTCAATAGATGAATGTCCATGCATTACATTATAGCTTTGTTTTGAAACGAGTCTACAATATTTTAAGGATCATTAACAACTGTGTGTGTCAACTCTTGTCGCTTCAGTTTATATCATTCCCTCTTCGAGTCTGCTCACATAATGTTTGCAGCACGCGTAGTCTAATTGTAAATGCTGTGTGCATGTGTTCGTGTTTCTTTTAGTTTTTTTCTGTATGTTAATAAATGTCCCGTCCACAAGATCTTCGTCTCGATGGTTTTTTAAGAAAGAAAACAATTTTCATTCATTCCGAAACACAACTTTGGAACAGAACATTTGACAGAAGTAACAAAGAATAATTGCAAAAGTAAATTGCACCAATTTAATGAAAATTAGAATATTAAAATATACTAAATGGAGCATCAGAAATCTTAATTTCAAATATTTGAATCTAAAATGACTCAGCATTTCTCAAGATCACATTCGAATAGCATTGGGTATAAACCTGCATTCGGACCACTCATTTAATTGCAACTAACGAATATAAAGTTCTATGGGACATTAATATATTTAAAGAACACTTACTAAATTATTTTGTAAGAACGATGTCCGTCTTTCAATACAAGCATCATATGGGAATAACTCAAGAATTATTGCCTTTTTTACAATTTCACTTGATGAATGTTCATATTGTCCCTGCGTTAACTTGCAGTTATGTTGTTTTGAAGAGAGTGTACTATAAACTCATATGGTTATAAATTATTTAGACTCATTTCAAAAATTAATTTAAATTTTTTTATAATATTACAACTACTTTTTTGATAATGAGAGCACATTTGAAGAAGTTTTTTTTTCAGGTCATCTCCCATTTTTGAGAGCCATTATATGTGAAAGATTTAGATTTAGAAGAAAAAAAAACATGCATTTGTGTTGAATTTTAGGCTCTTGAATTTGTTAATTCACATATAGCTTGAAAACTCAATATTTTTCGAGATATTTAAGAACATTTAAAAAGTATTTCAGAAAACTCGCATTGGCTTCTGCTGATAGGTAGCCATTGAGTATGAAATCTCTCGCTGCAGGAAATTTTAAACTCCGTAATGGTACGTCACTTATTGGAAAACTTTTTTTTATTTAATTTCTCATTTAAATGAAACAGTAGTTGTAACGTTATTAGTTTTTTTCATTAATTTTTGAAATGGATTGAATAATTTATGACCATCCTGTATTTTCACGAGCCTGAACAACTGTATTTGTCCGCTTTTGACATTTCATTCCAATACATTCCCTATTCGAGTCTGCCGCCATAATGTTTGCAGTGTGTTTAGTCTAATTGTAGAAGCTGTGTGCTTATTTTCGCTTTTTCTGTATGTTAAAATGCCGACTCCACAAGATCTACGTCTCAATGATTTTTGAAGAAAGACAACACTTTTCATTCATTCCGAAATACGACTTTGTAACATGAAAGTTGATAGTAGTAACAAATACTAGTTACAAAAGTAAATTGCACCAATATGACAACAATTATAACATTAAACTTGCTATCCTAAGTGGAGTGTCAAAATTCTTACTTTGAAATATTTGAATCTAAAATGACTCGACATTTCTCAAGGTCACATGCTCATAACATAGAATATAATCCTGCATTCGGATTATAATTAATTATTAGATCCTCCTTCAATTGTACATAACGAATATTAAGAGAAAGGAAATGTTCTATGAGACATTATTGTGTTCAATATGAAATCATCAGACTCTTCAAGCTGTTTTACCGCAATGTGAGTGTGATGAAATATTTGCATAGTTTTGTCCGCAATCCTTCGAATAGTTAGGTTCTATAAAGGTTAGAAATATGCTAAAAACCCATGCGAAAATTCAAATTTAAAAGATATCAATTTGTGGAAAATCACTCGGCATTTAGCTTCCTTTAGACACCGAATGAAATTCAGCTCGTTTCAGTTACGATGTCTTTCCATGTTTAAACGAATTCCACTAGAAAATTTATATAAGTTGCCATATATATTGCTTCGAAATCATGAGCAGAAAAATTATAGTATGTTTTGCATTTACGTAGTAAAAACTTAGTTATTTCAAATTCTCACATTTCATTGACTATTGAAAGCATTCAATTTTAATATAATATTTCGCCGGTGTATTGCCCGAGTTCCTTGTATTTTCCAATTTTATATTTTGGTTAATGAGACTTAGACTTGGCATCCTAAGAATTTCGGAAAATCCATGAAAATATCGATTTTCCTTAAACCTTTGACTTAATAATCTGAAAATTTCAAAACTATCAGAAAAATATTTAGTGAGATATGAAGTTATTTTTTGTAACACGTTATCAGGTGCCAAGCTCACTTCCAATGTTTAAATCATTCATATTCCATATGCATGTTGCAAACCCACCTAATTTTTGTTAATGAAAGCAAAGCAAGATAGTTGTTTCAAACCTTAATGGTTTCTTCTTTGTTTGGTTACTCTTTCACTGCTTTCCCTTCTTATTATTTATTAATCACATTTGAATCATTATCATCATCAATGCTTTCGCTCCTCTTTCTGCTTGAATGTCTCACTTTCAATAAAATTTCAATAAAATGCTTTAAAAGTTTAGCTGTGTAATAATTGATATTTGATATATATAAATAGGACTGCAGATAATTTATTAAACATTTTAACTAATAAAATTTGAAAAAGTGAATTTTTTCTAATTTTTTAGAATTTTTTTCTAATTATCTCTATATATGATGATGCTCATTAAAAATTATGGTAATAATATATATTAATTAAATTGATTCCTTAGGACTTACAAATGTGAGGATATTCCTCTGAAAAAGCTAGCTTGATATAAATTGTTTTTAATATAATGTTGAAATCTGTAAAGCTATTTTTCTCAGTTTGCTTTTTTCCAAAATTGTGTCTGCAACAAAATACTAAAAGTCAAACCCAATTTATTCTTTTTACTTGAAATTTCTTATTTTCACTTAATTAAATTAGGGATGGATTTCTAAAAATTTTGATTAGAAAATTTTTTAAAATTGTACAAATTCAAAAATTCGGAAATTTTCCTAAATTTTGATCCAATTTCTTTTCTCAGACACTTATATGATATGAAAAATCCGATCCCTGTTTCTGTTAAGTACATTGAGAGGGTACTTTCAAAATGATTTGGTAAAAAATAATAAAAATTGAATGAGAAGAAACATTTTAAATAAAGGCTTAAGTTTTTTTAAAAAATTAAAATTTTTTAATTCCAACTTTTGAAACTAAAATTATTTTAGAAATTTAAGTTTCTGCACAGTTTACATCTATCTACAGCAAAATTTAAAAAGTTTTATCATATTTGTTGAATTTTGGGTGCCATGTCCCCTTAAAAGCTCTGTACGGTATAAAGAAAAAATACATGTAAAATTTTACGACTTTTTAAGAGAATATTTATATCTTCTCGGGATATGTGTGCTATTTTTAAGAAAATATATATTCCGCACAGCCAATAAAATTATTCAGGAAAGTTTAAAATCATTATCGGCATTCTGTGGAAAAAGATTGACCACAAATAATTTTCTTCTTCGCCTTCTGGTAGTTACTTTCTAGTTGTGTGTATATACAGAGTGTTCCAAACATACCTGTAAGGGTAGGTCAGGCATGCAAAAACAAACAATATTCGCAATAGAACATGGGGTCAGGAAGGCAAAGGTACAGGAGGGCTCTTTGGCAGTGAAGTAACAATAGAAAAGGGTACAAAAAAAGAAATTTACAACAAATATTGCATGAAATATGCATTTATACAATTGCACAACAGTATGGTTTCATGAATAACGACATACTAAGCCTGTATTGACTCAGACAGCAAGTGCTTTGAGCACTCACTTTAAATAATCCAAAGGTTTGTTGATATTCTGCGTCCTACTTGTTATTATAGTAACTGTCATAACTCATACGATATGTAAAGTTGTTTTCTATATAACTAGTTTGTTGAGCTATTGTAAATTTATATTCCTTTCAATCTTTGTTGTACAATTCATGTGGTATATTCTTAGTCTGATTATGTATAGGGTTGTGCAATTTCTGTAAGATTCTATTTACTTCTTAGGCCTTTCGCAATATTTAACGATTCATTCTTTATTAGTAATATTGATTTCAATTGTTTGTGATAATTCTAATTAGACGAGAGAATTTTTGGATTTTAATTTTGACTATAGATAGGGCAGCTATATTTAAATCCCACAGCCTAGAACTCAATATTATTCGCATGTATCAATCAAAAGATGACAAGAAGAAAACTCAGATTTATTTTTCTGATCGTACTATTGCACGCCTTTTCTTTTCTGATTTCAACTTGAGGTTTAATTCATTGTAATAAGCTATTTCGTATTTCGATTCCTCCTAAATTCTCCTGTCTAGTTGAAGCTTTTGTGTGATAAAAAACATAGATAAATTTTGAAAATATTTTAGTAGAAAGCAGACTAAACACTCTAAGCACGAAACGAAAACAAGTTGCGGGAAAATCTTAAAAAATCAATTTTTGGCAAGCTTGAAGGCAAAGGTAGATTCCTTTACGTTAATGTTACAAAACTAATGAAATATTACATATTGATCAATACAGACATAGCCAATGACTTTATTGTTCCTACACATTGCAATATTTACTCGGTGATTCTGTTTTCACATGACATTTAATTTTTCTACTATATCAAGGTTCTATCATTCCATTTTTCATTCCAAAAAGTTATGATAGATTTTTCGGTCAGTACATTGGTAATTTTTTTTTGTATCTGAACACATAATCATTCAACAGGTAGGAGTCATAAAGAAATAAACATCTCAGCAGTGCAAATATCTCCTAGATAACATTAAGCCAGCCTATCTGAAACAGTAACAAGAAATTGACTCTTGTCACGAATTTTGAAAGGCTCTAGATTTAAAAATAAATTTATTTAATCTAGGTTACACTATAATTGTGCGCACATTACTTTGTCATATGGTAAAATTACATGACATGAAACACTTAAATACTTCTAAAATGGGCTCATTTAGAGAACACCCTGGTTACAGAGATAATAGTCACTAAATTCTTACATACAAGAGAATAAAAATTATTAAACATTGTGAGTGGAAAATTTAATATGTGTGTTTAAAGCATAGGATATGAATGTAGCCAATTTGAACAGTAAATTTAAATCTCCATCGACGGTTAAAACCAAATACTCAGGCAGAAAATCCCAAAACAATTTTAAAGTTAAGGAGATATTTTTCAGTATCAAAAAGGATAAAGGGAACTCTTACTTAAATATCTATCGTTTTTGGCTATTTTATATTAATTTTATTAAACAAATCATGGTCCCGCCATGTTTAGTTAAATATCAAATTAAAGTAATCTGTCAAATTTACTAATTATCAAATTAACTGTTTGTTTAATTAAAATTAATTATTTACTTAATTAAAGTTAAATAATTGTTACAAAATCTTCACTAAAAATTTTTTATGGCTCAAACTATTCGCCAGCAATCTTTATCTTATAATTATCTAATAATTATCTATGTATGTATGTTCCACATCTTCTCCTAAACCACTGGACTGATTTCAATCAAACTTTGCAAACTTTTTATTTAAGAAAATAAAAAGGTCACCTTCAACTTTTCAAAGCCTAAAAGTTGCTTAAAGTTCCACTTAATAAAAAATTAAGCAAGCCTTTTTTTACGCGATATCTTTCATTTCCATAAATTTGTTTCTCTCATTTTAATATTTTTCAAAATTAATTTTAGACTGAATTCATAACAATATTCTTTTAGAAGAACAACAATAATACGAAGAACTGTTTCCAGAAGGAAGAATGCTAAAAGAAAATTTTAACTGTAGACGATTAACAATTTATATCGGGACCAACTATTGATTTATTTTCATTCTTTAAATTAATGAATAATTATTTAGTTCATTCATTTGTTTCAAAATATTCTTTAAAAGCTTTCTTTTACTTTAGTAATTGTTAACAAAATTTGAAGTACCTATATAACAAATAATAATGTATGGAGAAAACGGCTCTTTTTAAAAGTCGTCTGTTTCAATTGATATTCTCATTTTAATTAAAAACATTTCAGATCAGAAAATGTATTTGTATATTATAATATTTATACAATAGTAATTTTTACAATAAAAATATTAATCAAGAAAACATTTTAATCCGGAGCAAAGCCAGGTATATGAACTTGTTTACCGAATAAAAAGTGGAAGTGAATGAGGCTGATGAGAACTCATAAGTTCAAAGTAATTCTTGCTGTCAAAAACCGTTCAATATAAAAGTAGTTTGTTATGATAAGGTGATAATTCTCCTAATTGAAATTTTCTTTCTATCCTCAATCGTAACGGAGCTATGGGGAGAAGATAAATTGGGGAATTGAACGCTTTTCAGCTCATAACTTCTAAGAAATTGTAGCTGTCAAAAAACTTTTAGTATAAAAGTTGTTCGTTATGATTATGTGATAATTCCCCTAATTGAAAGTTTCTTTCCATCTTCAATCGTAACAGAGTAATGGGGAAATGATAAATTGGGGGGGGGATTAAATATCGCTTTTCAGCTCATAACTCCTAAGCAATTTTAGCTGACAAAAACCTTTAATATAAAAGTTGTTCGTTCTGATAAGGTGTTAATTCGCCTAATTGAATTTTTTCCCTTTCTTTAGTCGTAGAATTGAATTTTTTTTCCTATCTTTAGGCATTTTAGCTCATAACTTCTAAAAAACTTTTGCTATAAAAAAGTTTCAATACAAAAGTTGTTTATTATAAAGAGGCAATAATTCGCCTATTTTGAGTTTCCATTCTATCTTCAATCGTAAAGGAATTATGGGAAAATGAAATTTTCAGTCCCCCACCATTTCCACCCCTTTTAACTGGTTAGCCCATCTACAAACTCGGTCGATATTTTAACCGATCTTACAACATATCCCTCGCCGGTTAAAATCTAATCAAAATTACTCTAGTTATTATGTTCACAAGATAACATCGGCAAAAGAGTTAGATATATACGTCTCTACTAATAATAAGGAAAAGAACATTTCGCCTTCTATTCTCATAAGGATTAGAGCTACAAGAATGAAAATGGGTGGAAGCGACTGCAAATGACGAGAGCTTTCCGACAAGGAGTAACATGAATAGGTTAAAACGTACTTTAAGTTAGGGGGCGGGGAGGGCAAGGGTAGGAAAATCACTTTTCAGCTCATAACTTCTAAACAATTGCAGCTATCGAAAAAGTTTAAACGCAAAAATTGTTTGCTATGATAAGGCAATAATTCGCCTAATTTGAATTTTTTTTTTCTATTTTCAATCGTAAGGGAATTATGGGAAAATGAAAATTTTCACCCCCACCATTTCCACCCCCTTTGAGCTGGATAGCCCATTTACGAACTCGACCGAGATTTTTACTATCCTTACAACATATCCCAGGCTGGTTAAAGTTAGATCAAAATTACTACAGTTATCGTGTTCACAAGATAACATGGGAAAAAGCGTCATATATATATATATATATAGAGAGAGAGAGAGAGAGAGAGTATAAATCGAAACAGTATAAAATGTGAAATGAATACTACATACTACACTCCCCTGGCAACAGCCAAAGTTAAGCGCGAAAACTGTTACTTGACATTTATTTTATAGTATCTATTTGATAGTTCCTTACGTATTTAATAATCAAAAGTATCTTTTTACTGTTATTATTACTCTCAAACTAGCTATGCCTAAGAGCTGATTTGTCAAATAGTAATATGATCTAACCCTTTTCCTATTCCCTTAGTTCCAATACAGTGACCAGGTACAGCTGGTCGATCAATCCGCTTTTTATCCATTACTTTTTCCTTGAAATCAAATACCGTATTCCTACAGTGCCGTCCATGCAAGCGTCAGAAGTTCTTCATAAAGAAAGAAAAAACGGAAACCGTTAAAAAATGCCATCACTTATCGGTAACCTTTCAGAGTCAGGAAAGACCATCAAATAGAGTTGTAATGTAGTATTGGATAAGAATCATTTCTTTGTATGTGGTTACATTGCCACTTACAAGAGACCTTCTTGTATCAATAACCTTTCGTGCGCTTGATGTTTGTGAAACTGAGTCGTGCAGATTGGCTTTATTGATCTGTATAAAATTGCATACGGAGTTTAAATATGATATTGGACAAGAAATTAAGCAGTAGAAAGTTATGGTTGAAGGGTATTGTTGACGATACAATGAGGATCTAATCTCCAACTCCACCGGAAATTGATTTTAAATCGACATGCACTTCAAGACTGAAAGATTATAAGAGAAACAAAATTTTTTAGTTAAGGAATATCTTAGGAAAATAAATTATTTTCGGTAGTCATTTAACCACAAGTTGTGGGATGAGATCTTATGACTTTCCCATTATTTGTGGAAATGTTTTTCAACATAAAACGTATTTTAGAATTATATCAGAAGTCTGTAACCAATAACCAAAAAGGAAAATAATAAAAGAAAATTCCGAGAAATCTGCTACCTGGTTTTCAAAATGGTGCTTTAGATGAACTAGGAACGGAAGAAATTAAAGCACTTATTCATTCTTCCGCATTTATTTCCTGTAGAAATATTCTCCAAAAAAGTTTGATGATGAAAAAATTTAAATTTTTTAAAATTTTGTGACGAACTTATTCTTCACGCTTCATAAATTTCATATATGGATCAAGTGGTACAAAAATTTTTCAAAAAAGGTACAGGACAGAGGTTGACGCCATTGTAACTTCAGATTTAGAAGTATCGATTAGTTAAAACGTGTTTTCGCTATATTAAAATCAAATTGTAACTTCTGTGAAGTAATTACTTGATCCTAATGTGGCTCATAAAATAATTTTCATGTAAATATTTTTCCACTACAAAAAAAATCTCAGATAGTATGAATAAAAAAATTGAAACTTCCAAAACAAGGCATCCAGCACATATGTAAATAATTATCTTGCTTCATTTAAATATTTGTTTCAATGCCTCTGCACTTTTGTTCATTATGAATGAAAAACGGGAACTTGTGAAAACCTCGGAGACTTAGATAAAGAGCATTTTAAGTTTGGCTACAGAATCCGCTTAGAATAAGGTTTAGGAGTGAGTTTGCGAAGGTTTTACAAATTTTGAGGTTGCATTAAAAGAGTTCAAACAAAAGAATTCGGCTCAGATGATACAAAATTACGGTTTTTAAGGAGAGGGAACAATTTGAGTATGCATATTTGTCTTCATTGTAGGGAAAGGATGATTGTCATCAGATGATGCAGTTAAGAAGGCTCTTGATTTGGCTAAAAAAGTTCCTATACAGAGAAATCATTTTCGAAATATTAATTCTTCTTAAATTATTTTCCAAAATTACGCAAATGTAAAGCAAGATTTTGAACAAAGCGTTTTGAAGAGCACTAATTCAATTAAATTACGTCAACGGAGTCAATTAAACAACGTGATATCAGACAGGGGCTAGTTGGCCATAGGGAGACGTTGGCCATGTCGCGATATTTTTAAAACTTTCCGATATTTAAGGCTGTCATTCCAAACAAGTATGGACTGTACCGTTTTTATTCTTCCACATCAGCGACATTGAATAAGCAGCGTTTATTAAAGAACCAGCTTGAATTTTCTAATCTGAGTAAATTTCCTCACTTATAAACAATCGTTTTTTTCTTTGCTTATAAATTGCAATTTCCATTTTTTACAAATAATATTAAGAAAATATAGATATTTTTGTTACTTTAAGGCTTATTTGTTTATCGAAATGTTTTCAGAATAAATCCCAACACTCATGAGAAACAAAAACGTCGATATGGGGCTAGTTGGCCCATTTCGAATGGGGCACGTTGGCCTCGTGGCTACACAGGGTATTTCAGGATGTGTGTTTTAGAAATATCTCTGAATACGTGGGATGGAAATTCACCAGATTTATTATGCAAATTATATGAAATAAAAAACCATGCGGACTCAATTTTGATTATAATTATACAATACTATTTGATGATGAACCTAAAAGCTATATTTCAGTTTCTATTGAGTAGAAATGCACCAAATTTGTATATAAAACGCATAATATGCACAATAACACAACTATGTTACTAAAAGTAATTAAATATAATAATAGAAAAGAATGTTTTGTGATAGTCACTTCATGCTAGTAATGAGCCAACTTACCCCGCAGTCGGAGCAAGTTGGCCCACTCGAGTTAGTGTCATTTTGAGGTCTAAAATTACTACTGATAGTAAATATATTCAAATTTTAAAATGGTTAATTCTTCCTAAAGGTACACTAATAGTGTCAACTTGAAACCTTTTTAAAATTTTGAATTCCCTTTTTTTAAAAATTCTTAGAAGAAAAAAACGGGCCAACTAGTCCCGGTCTACCCTCTTAACTGCGCATGTAATGTAACTGTACTTTATCTTACACAGTACAATGATGACACTTCTTCCTTCCATCTTTCGACTTTCGCTTTCCTTCCTGAAGGATGCGCAATTAGTTCCGAAATTAAATAGGCGGGATGTTCTGTCTGGTTTCACTTGAGTATAACGAACCAAACTGGACGCAGTTATGAAACTACAAACCATCTCTAAAATACAAATTTCGAGGCGTAACCTCTTGTGCAAAGCACATTAATGACAAAAATTCTAATGCTGGATTTTTCAAAACTGATTATCGTATTTCAAGTTGTTTGTTGGGTAACAGACTATATTTGGCTCAACACTGAACAGCAAAGCTAAACACACTTAGGAATACTTTAGTGTAGTGAATTTAAAACGCATGAAGTAATGGTTTGACTTGGTTGCATTGACGTGTTGTAAGATTCAAAAAATTCGACATTGACATGTTAACGAATCTTGACATTTCAGACAACTTTGAGACCGCAAAAGACATTTATAGAATTATTTCTATCTTCAGTTTATCTGTTAACACGATAACTCAAAAATGCTATAAGTTAGATGGATGAAATTTGGTATGCGGACTTTTCACCAAAACTCTTGATTTATATGAAACGTTTTTGAAAAATCCCTTAGAAGAAGTCTGTCTGTCCTCTGTTCGTATATATGGGACACTTAACTATAAAAAGCACAAAAATTATACGGATAAAATCTAGTATATGGATTTATCATCAAAATTGCAGATGCCTAACAAATTTTGGGCTAAATGTGCCAAATGGTAGACCATGTATCGGTATGTTTATTCGCGTGTATGTGACTTTGTGGTATTTGATATCTGGCCTTGTGACCAAAAGTGTAAGATATAGTGTTCAAATTCTTAGATCCAATTGGTCAAAAGGAGCACGTCCAAATGCATTCTTGGATTTCTTCATTATAGTCCAGTCAAATTGTCATAAATGGTTACATTAATTAGGGTAGTTCCGATTTTTTGATATGTTGTATGGGTTGGTATAGTGTTGAAAAATCCAAGTTTTCCAATTCCCCCCACCACCGCGGGTGCCGCCATCTTGAAAAAACCTCTCAATTTTTGGACTTTTCCCTGTTTTTACAAAATATCTCCTAAACAAAAAAAAAACAAAACAGTCTGACAAAAAAAAAACTCGTTGCACTTTTATTAAACTAGAGAACATTGTCTACAATTTGAGACAAAAATGAAATTTGTAGCTCTAATACTTCCCGAGATAGACCACTTTGAAGTTTGAGAATTTTTCTCAAAAATGTAAAAATTACAGATTTTTGGTCAGTGATTACTTGATAGCAAGTAAATGGTGAATCCTACACTAAAGTTTGACATAACAACTATAGTAGAGAAGACCAAGCTTATTATTCTAGCTCGTTTAGACTACGAGATACAATCTTTTGAATATTTGTGTAGTTTTTTAGGAAAACACGTGATAACTTAATACTGACAAAATCAATGTATTTATTAAAAAACAAAAGAGGTTCATAGATTGTTAAGTTTGTATATCACATATATTCAGTGGAGTGCTCACTCGATGGACCCTTGGAATGATACATCTCCAAAACATTTGTTTTGAAATTGAAAAATTCTGTGATGTAAAATTAACATCATCAGAACATGTTTACATGAGGCCTTCTCGAATATCCCGGGATAATGAAGATGCAGAAAAGCTCTCTCAGTGGCTTTCTGAACACAATCCATTCCCTAAAATTGATGTGATAATGTCAATAGATTCAGGAATTGTGGGAGGTAATGAAGTAAACTGCCATTTGTCAGAAGAGATTGGGAGAGATATGATTTCAAAAATGATGGGGGAAAAATTCGAAAATGTGAAATTCAAACGGAAGGGCAAAATAGTGACACTTGCGTCTATTAACAGTTCCGTCAAAATTTGTAACATCAGCATTGTTGTAGATCCCCATATACTTTTTCACAGGTTATGCATAGCAAAGCAGTCAGATGACGATTTAAAAGCATTTTTCAAATTCGAACTGTCACTTTTTCCTATCTTGTTATTCACAAGAGAAAGCATGCGTAAGGGAACAAAATCTTCATTACATACATCATTCTCACCCATTACAGAGCATGTAAAACCTGAAGGATCCCAGTATGTCGTGGTTGATGGTGGTCATTTACTGCACAAAATTGTGTGGCGACAACAAGCCACATTTCTAGCAATAGCTGACAGATATGTTCAATACTTGAATAATAAATACGGTTAAGATATAGCTGTAATTTTTGATGGTTTCCCTGATGATGACAAAAAGAGCACCAAAAATTGTGAACGACTTCGACGGGCAGCCCATTTTTCTCCTGATGTAATGTTTCATGAAGAAACAGTGTTACAATATATAAAAGAAAAGCTCCTTGCAAATGAAAAGTTTTATCGAACTGCCCAAGAAGGCTTTGCAAAAAGCTAATATCTGCGTGCAGGAGGCAGTTGAAGATGCTGACCTCACGATTGTGAACACTGCCATTTCTGTTGCTCCTCAATATGACTATGTGCGTGTAGTTGGTGAGGACATTGACCTTCTAGTTCTCCTAACTGCATTGGCATCG
>BGPR01005567.1:25198-91920 GCA_013235015.1 Araneus ventricosus | reverse complement strand
TCCAAACTCGGTGTGCTTCGTTCGGTTACGTGTGCTATAATCAAAATTATTAATCCTCTTTTCTGAGACTTAACAATTATTATCAAACTCACATTGCTAAAATATGCAATCTTCCCCCCGATCTTTTTTCCCTCGCTGAATGACTCCCTAATTGACCGCGTTGGTGTAACGATATAACGGTAGTGGATCGTACGAGAATGTTTTCTCAGCGTTTCATTCAATCACGTTTCTGGCACGGACACTGGCTTCTGGAAATAACCGCGTGGTTTTTTACTTTGGGATGGCTGCATTATATGATCAGATGATTGTTTTGATTCGTCTTCTATGATTCTGAAAAAACTTAAACAGCATTATTCACGTAATACCTGAAAATAAAACTCGAAGTTTGATCTGGATCTTATGCGACGCAATCAATAATTTTTTTAAAAGCGGCGAAAAGCCTAAAATCAAATAGACGAGGAACAGAGTTCAAGCCAAGATTTCCATAATTTTAAGCACTAAGCATTAGTTAAGAAATATGGGATTCATTATTATACACACTTTCAAAATGTTACATATATTGCAAATACAAAATTCCATAAAATCAAAAGTTGTATCAAGAATTTTAGAGGAAGACAGCTCCTGTTCTTCCTTGTTTTAAATAATAAACAATGATACTATGAAATCTATATATGTATAATTTGCAGAACAATTTATCAAGTTTGCATCAAACCATTAAAATACATAGGGTCAGGTGGGTAAAATGGGTCACTTTTAGCTATTTTTCACATTCAAGATTTATAGCAATAAAATCAATACAATTTTCCTGTTTTTTCCAATTGCATCTTGACATTTACATTCCTTCAGGACATTTTATGCAATTTTAACAATTATTTTTAATTATAATAATTAAACTTAGCATGAAAACTATGACTCATTTTACCCCATCTTGGGGTAAAATAGATCCTCATCTAAAATGATGCTTAAAGAGATATATTTATTAGGAAATACATTAAAATAAAAGGTGGTCTGTTACATAATCGTATAAACAATACAATATTCAAATTTTAAAAGTAGTATTGTTAGGGTTATTGCAAATGATCTTCTAAAACTTTACAATGCATCAGTTTTTCTACTCTATCAATGTCCTCTTTTTTCAGGAAAAAATAAAATCCTATTCTTGAGTTGTTTGCTCTTCTATATATATCAGCACCATAATATGTGATTTGACCAATAAATCTTTTCATAGACTTCACCATTTTCCAGGTTAAGTTCACTATATTCTTGACCATCTTGCAATCAGATCAATTTGTTGTGGAGCGAGATTTTTTCTGTTCATGTTTTAACTGTGCGGTCCGAGTTCATATTTTCTTTTTCAGTCGATTCCAATTATTTCCTCATGAGGCGTTCAATTATATCGGGTTCTGTAATTTCTTCTCTAGCTCTGTTGGACTCTTTTCTTTTCTTTTTTAGAAGTAATAATAGCAGCTTTAGTGGCACTTGATGTACAGGTGATAGAGTTGTTAAATTAACATTGTTTTAAATTTAACACTGTTTATATATAACAATTTAAATTAAATTTATAGTTTAAATTTAACAAAATTTACTACAGTAGACCCTATACAAAAAAAAAACATAAGCTACTATGACCCATTTTACCCATCTAAAACAAGATTGGAAATAAAAAGAAAATATTTAATATTTTTCTTATTTGATTAGCTTAGATGTTTTCAAGCTTCTTTAGAAAGAAATACTTAAATTTCACTGTTATTATTAAAATATAAGGATTTTCAAAGTTAGTAAACCATGTACTTTTGCACCACCATCCACAGCTTGTAAACAATTCTTCTTCTGTTGGAATATTCATGGAAACTAACTTTTTGAAAATGAAAAAATGTTTTAACATATTGATAAATAATATTACAAATATAGTTTAAAAAATCAATTTCAATTTTATTTACATTGGTTATTTATAAAATGACCATTTACCCCACCTGACCTATCAGGATAAATGTGCTAAAAAAGTTTCAAGTTTTTTGTTTTATTAAAAAAAAAAGCAATTATTGTGCATTTTAAATTAAAACATACAAGAAAGAGCATTTTTTTGGCATACTTCATTTTTTTTTTACAATAACAGAGGCAAAAATTTTTAAATAACATCTAACATACTGAGGAATATTTCATTTATATGAGCTAGTGATATTGTTTTGAAAACTTCACCAAACCAAAACAGAAAGACACCAAGTGCTGTGTTTAAAACGGAAAAGTACCCAAATATAATTTTCTGCATAGGTATTTGTATGGTACGATTAATATTACTTCTGAAACAACTTGATGCTTCAGTATTGTTAATTATCTGCCCAAAGAAAAGATTAATCTTCATATGCTTTTGTTTATTAATTTATACAATTATATTATACAAATAATAAAGATGCTATATGGTTTTTATGTTTGTCGTATTTTAATAGTTGTAGGTTGATATAAATATTTCAAAAAAGAAAGCAAAATATTTATAGTCGCGCACTATTCTGCAGACTATTTTTAAGAGACCCAACCTCCGTTGCAGACTATTGAAAAGTATTCTGCCACTGGGACTGAAAGATTAGCTGGTGAGCAAAATAACACACAAAAATGCCACAATTAATTGTATCTTTCTGAAGAACATGATTGGGCGAAGAAATTTTCCATTTTTCAGATCCATTAACATCTAAACTTGTAACTAAATTATTAATAAAAGGTAAGTCGTCATTATTAAGTCTTTTACTTTGAGGATCCAAAAAAAATTTTTTTTGTCTGTAGTAATTAAAAACCAGTGGTGGTTGAAACAAACAAACAGGCACAAATATTATACAATGTCTTAAAAAATTACTATCTATAGTTTTGCAAAGAAGTAACTGAGACACTGAGGAACCAATGAAAGTGAATGTTGTTTGCTTTGAGCACAATCTGTACAAGAAAGCATCAATAACAACATCAAATAACCAGCCACAAACAAAATCTGGAAATTTTGATGTAATGAGAAATATTTCATCTTGAGGCAAAAAAAGGATCCAAATTTTTAAAGCTTTATATGTTAAATTATAAATCCCTACTTTCTGAATAGACGTGCTTTTATATTTTAACAAAGCACTAAAGGATTTATTTGTACAAAATTTATATCTTTTTATGGGCTGAGGATTAAGATAATGTTCGTCATACTCTTGTTTTCCTTTTGCAGAAATATTTCCCCGATCATTCTGTTTTGATTGTTTATTAGTTTTAAAAAAATTATTCTGAAGAATTAATTTTTGATTCGGTTGAATTTTTAGACAAGGGATAATGGAATTGATTTTTTTCTGAAACTGTAGAATTCAATACCCCACGGCATCCCAAAATTAAATTTCTCAAAACCGTTTCAACATTACTAGACATAACAGTCTGCACTCTTTCATTAGATCTAGCAGTTCAAAGCACAAGTTTTGAATAGTGGATTTACCTTGTTCGAGCTGTGAAGTCTACTGAAGCTTTTGTATTTGAAATGTTGTCATCCATTTGAAAATCATCACTATGAAAAGTTATCTTTCCTTGAAGCTTTTTAAGTTTGCTGGAATGGATTTTATGTATAATGCTTACATAAGTTGTTGCTCCTAACATCCTGACAATTACACTAATATAAATGACTACAAAATGCCAGACAACTAATTTCTAAGCATTTTATAAAACAAAAATCATTTTCGTGGTAGATTTCATTCATTTGTGTCACTAAATACTCTTTTGATTGTGACCTTACCAACCAAGAAGTACTGGTAAGTTGAATCACATTATCTATTATTGCTCTAAAATTGGCATGCCTGTCTTTAATATATTTGTTACAATGAATTTTGAATGGCATATGGTTAATTTCTTTATAATTTAGATAGTTATCTATTTCAATAGCCAAAATTGTATGTGCAAGCCTATCAATACGTTTATTAAACTTTCGTTGAAAATAAACAGTTTTCAACTGATTGTGAAATGACTCACAATAATTATTTGTGTCTGTAGATGCATGGGGGGAATTTCTATAGCTAGCACACCACAGCTGAACTCTATTGCTATAATGTTTTTTAAAGTAATCATCAAATTCAGGACTTTTTAACAAATAACACATTTTCAAACTCAACAAGAAGCTTTTCAAATGAATCTTTCTCTTTAATGCTAAGCAACTCTCTTAATCTCAAATTCATTTCTTTAACAAGTTGTTTATCGGATGCTTTAGCATGCAACTGCCTACTCCAAGAACATAAGACATGCCATTTGCATAGTAAATGTCTAATACTGGGACCAAATACAGTATTGAAAGCTTCAAATGTACTTTGATCATCATCTGTCATAATGTCTTCCTTTAATAATTGAATACAGATACATGCACTTCTATAGATGAGAATAAAATAAATTTTTGAGTTGTAAATAGAAGCTACAGCTTTCACATTCAAGAAAGGAGAATATGAAGTACTTACCTCTGAAGATGCTAACTGTTTAAGAAAATCATTTTGAAGTTGACTTTTGAAACTAAGATGTAATCCATCTTTACCAAAACATCCTCTCCAACATCCAGAATTAGGCTTTAAAAAAATATATCATCGAGATACAGATAGCTTTTTCAATTCTGAATTAATAACCTCAATCTTTTTATTATATTCAAGCCAAAAAGTGTCATTAACTCCAAAGTCGTGGCGAAAACGATTTGGCAACCGACAAATTACTCCGGAAATCAACACCTCGAGTTTCAGATTCAAGGCGAGAATAGTGTCAAAAAGACAATCAAAATTTTGAACGACTCCACTTAAATCCTCAGTAGAACTGTTTGTGCCAACATGAATCAATATAATATCACACGAGTTTTAAACTCAAAGATAGCCCTTCGATTCGAATCCGAGGAAAACTTCTGACTTCAATCTCGCTCCGACTCAATAATTCACTTAGATATTTAATTATAAAATCTCCAAGAACTAAAACCTTCATTTTTGTATGTGATAAAAGATAAAATTCACATATAATATAAAAAAATCACACACACACTGAGATTACAGTAAGCAACGTGTTTCAACAGCACTCGCAACAAATAAAAATGGCTCACATTCACGTTTATCAGAATTGGCGCGCTCGACCCTCAGCTTTCGAGCCAAACAAGTTCCTCGCCAACTCGCCAGTTAGTGTATACATTTACTACGTCACTTCCGTCAGCTTTCGCCTTTTCGTGTAAATTCCGTAAAGATATACTTAAACTTCCGCTTCTGTTTACTTTATTTTGCTCATTAGAGGGAAAGCCAGCCGCGATCGGCAATTTTTCTAGTTAGTCTTCTGATGGCAATTTTACTTAATTTTTAAGCAGATTGAAACGAACTTTGGAGTGAATATTTGTTGAACTAGGGGATAGCAGCCTTTGTTGCTAAAAATTCCTAAACCTCGTATCTCTCGGAGATACAATTCAAGTCAAAGCCAGCCGCATTTTGAGCAAGCCTCAACAGACAGTCTTCTATGTTTTGATTTTACTTTGCTAAATCTGTGGGAGTGACGTGTCGGTATAGTGGCCGTTCGCAAAAATGATACACAGTGTAATTCTGTTAATTTAGCCTGATTAGAACAAAAAATGGAAAAGAAAAACTGTGAAAAAATACAATTAATAACTAAAAAGGCTAGAAAAGAAAATAAATTAAAAGATAATGAACAGAAAGTCTTATCTGATTTGAAAGAACTTGAACTTTGCAATAATTTAGATACAAATAAAAATTACTTACTTAATAAAGTAATCGACTTTTTTGAGAAGAAAGGGTATTTCTTCCTCTTTATATCATTGCTTAAAAATGAATTCTGTAAGAAATTTCTTGGTGCACTGAAAGAACAGTGCGCTGTTCTTGACGATGAGAAATCCTTGTCAGAGGTTGACATATTTTTAAATGGAATTGCTCAATGTGAAAAAGATGGCAAAGAATTTTTGCTTCCATCTCAAAATAGTAGTTTTTCTGATGTGTTTTTTAGTTTTGAATATGGGAATGATTCAGACTTGCATGAAAGTTTGAATATTAATTTTACTGATCATACTCAATGTTTAAATGTTAATACTATTTTTGAAGAAGAAACAAAAAGATTGGCCCCAAATAAATCCAGATTGAAAAAATTAATACTCTATGACAATGGCTATAAGTCAGTGGTTATTAAAAAGAATTCTGATAAAGAAAATTATGTGTTTTCTCAAGACAGTTCTTGTCAATTGATAATTAAAAGATTTAATGAAAGTGGTACATATACCATTATACTGGATATCGCATCTGGTGAAGTAATCAATGCAGAATTAAAAATTAATGATAAAAATTATAATCCCCTAAAAATATTAGATTTGATATCAAGTGATGAAAAGATTTTAATAAAAGACCAGAACCTGTCGGAAATTTTGACCTCCTATTTTGACAATGAAAGAGAGCTGGATGTGGATTGTAAGCATTTACAGGTACAGGATGCCTTATTTACTTAAATTTCATCATTAAATAATATTATTTATATTGCTTGTTAATGAATAATTTCATCTTTCAAAAATTCATTTATAGTTCTAGTAGATACATTTCTTTTTTTTTTTTGCTTCTTCAACGAGTAAGGATACATAAAAAAAAATAACCTTTGTTGGTTAACTGAAAGATGTTTAGTTTTAAAGATGTCTTGAAAAATGAAGCGAAGAACTCCTGTTATCTTTTTTGGGGTAGAAAAAATTTGCTGATGATTACAAAATTTCATATGATTGTTACAGAAATATTATTCTACAATTAGTTGAAAGCCGTTTCTGTATAAAAATTATACGAAGGTCAAAATAAATACGCAAAGATGGTTAGAATTAATAATTACGAATGTATATTTCTCTTTGGAAAAAAACGTGTAACTAGTTTGAAACTCTGTGGAGATCTATAAAGTACCTTTTTCCCCAATATATTGCAGTATTTTGTTTACATCGATACTTTATTATAATTATAAACTGAATAAATATATTGAAATCATTAAAATACTCTTTTTGTTCGCTAGAGGGCGCTGCATCTGATTCAGTCGAATCAGTGAAGAAGTGAAATTTTCAGGTTTGGTGGTTTTTTCACTTGCCGGTTTGGTACCTACCAGATTTCCTTTCGCCAATTTAAAATATAGAAACCCTGTTTAACCACATGGGGTCAACGCTGAAAAGGGACTTGCTTTTTTCTGGGATGTGTATGCTTGAGAGTAGTTGATCCTGGTTTCATTGTTATAAAAAAGGGCTTCTGTTTGTATTTACGTGGGTCTCCGTCCGCGCTGACCGCGATTTTTTTTTTTTTTTTGCTATTACTGAAACAATATTTGTTAGATAATTTGATATATTCCGAAATGTAATTAATAACTCGTACGCAGCTATACACTTAGGAGCTAAGGTAATTTTAGTTTTCCCTGTTGATGTGATTTTCAAATAAAAACTGAGCTAGTTACAATCAGTTGCACTCTCATATAATGCAATAATTCATTTTAGAAAAATGTATCATAATTTCTTCTACTATTATTATTCAGGATGGTAACAATTTTATTACTTTTTATTCAAATTCAACGAATATTACATACAAAATTATTACTTAGGTCGTTAAAAATTGTGATAGACTCACAATCGTCAAAATTAAGCGTGCCCAAATAGTTTTTCCTATTTAAGAAATATTATTTTGACAATAGGATACTTATTGGAGTTATACATGTTCTGAACTTCAAGCGGGGATAGGAGGAGCGATGGCGTGCCACGTATGTACTCATATGGAATCAAAATTTGATTAAATTAATCACTTAACAAGAAATTAATTTTGAAAACATCAAAACACTGTACTGTCATCGATAGTACAAAATTTTAAATCTCTTAATTCAGTCGTAGGTTAAAAGGACGAAGCTAGTACGGCTAGCACATCTGAAATCGGAATAGCAGTTCTTTGTCATCTGCATCTATTAGCAGTTAAATGCAATATAGTCCATAATATAACTTCGAAACTCCTCGAATCCTCGTTCATCCAGCAATTCAGATCGACTCTTATTGTATTAACTGTTTTATTAGTTTAGTTTATTTAATATATTTGCGTTCCATTTTGAAACAACAGGAGGGCCACATCGGGATGCTTCTAAACCATGGTCAGATGTCGAGGACGATACCTGGGCCGATACCTTCCTCTCCGAACTTTAGCACCACATCAATGATAGGAAGTTTGACCATCGATTCCTTCGTTGACCAGATTACACTAGGTCCACATATATTGCGGTTCTTAGATGCAATCAGGTTTCGAATCTGGTACCATCCGGCCCAGAAGCCGAACCTCTACCACCAGGCCACCTCGGGCTCTGTATTTTTTAAAGGAAGTAACAAAAAAATTTACAAAGTAGCTTTAAAAAATTAACTTTAAAAAGTTCTTTTATCCCAACTTTTCTAACATATGAAATATTGACACTCAAATGTTACAAATGCAGATTTATCTATCGAAAATAAATCACAAAGAAAACATGTTGCTCATGCTTTTTGCACGTATCCTGATTTCACAATCAAGATTTTTGATTACTTACTTTGTTCTTTGCTTTTTTTTTTATTTAGATCTATTTATACCTTGAGTTGTTTCATTTTTGCAAAGATGGAATTTTTTAAATCTATTTTTCACTCACTCACTGGTGTGCTAAAGTTTTAAAATTTTACACACTTATGTGCTCTTGATGACACTGCATTGTTTTAATATTTTCAGGACTTAAACATAAGTTAACTGATTAATTTAATTACGTTTTTTTCCTTACGAATGACGCCACGCGGTGGAAAATTCCAGAAAATATTGATTTCAAGATTGCATAATAGTCATAATTATGAATTATAAACTAAAGGAGAGACCAAAGAAAGCAACAGAGGGTGAAATAATTCTGAAATTTGAAGCGAATCGAGAAGTTAGACCATTTAAACTGCATCGAAAATTTAGAATTTTTATAATCTTATGAAATCCTTTTATTAATTATCAAATCAACGCATTTTTAATTATGGAATTCTTGTAATATTCTCATTTACTTGTTATAAAACTCCACTAGTCAATTTTATGAAAAAAAAAAACTTACTGAATTGTGCTTAAACTTTTACATATGTAGTTTATTTCTACTGAAAAATAACTAATCAGGAATATCAGATATCATTTCAGTCATCAGTATATAATATCAGAGTAGAAGTATCAGTACCGTCCTGACTGTAAATCCCATATTGCCGTCTGATTTTTTTTTTTAACGTAGGACCACGTTCCTCCCATTGGGGTTTCGGGTGGGAATTTGATTCACACGCCAAAACGCCACAAAAAACGTTGCATGGGAGATCCTCTATATCTCGGTAACTACATATGTTAAAACGAAACTAATGTCTTATTTTAGAGAAAAAGGGTAACAACAGAAGTTACAAAAAAAAAATTGGAAATCGGAATTGTCGTTTTGCGACTAGTGAGTCGCAAAGTTGGTCAAAAATACGCATGAATTGATGGTGCGATCCTCTATATCTCGGTAGCTACATATGTTGAAAACATAACTAATTTCTTATTTTAGATGGAGGAAGAGTTTCATATAGTTAAAGATATTCCAATTATTGTTATGGGTGACTTTAATGTAGATGTCAAAAGGAATGAGAAAGCGTTCGGTTTCATGAAGAAGCATTTAGATTTGAACATGGTGCTAACAAATTATCTTAGTATTCTGGGAAATTCATATATTGATTCAACTTTTTCAAGAAACATTAGTCCCGAATTATTAAATTATGCATGTTACTTTTCATATCATCGACCGATCCTACACAGAATTGTAACATATCCACGCACGATTTAAGAATTCAAAACAAAAGAATTGACATTGTAATATATTTTATGAAGAAATAAAACAATTTTCATTGTAACCTTAGTTTCATTTTATTTCGCCAATTTAATATACATTAGTTTTTCAGAAAAACCAAAGAGAATTGAGAGTAAATTCGAGAAATAAAAGATAATAGAGTGTAACTTCGAGAAACAAAAGAGAATCACCAGTAACTTCGAGAAACAAGAGTATCGCGAGTAACTTCGAGAAACAAAAGACTATCGCGAGAACAATGAGAAACTTCGAGAAACAAAAGAGTCACGCGAGTAAAGTAGTCCTACTCCTTTAACATCAGCGGTTGTTTGAAAAATACAGTCTCTCGTTATTTTTTTTTGTCCCGACTTGAAAATATTTCTTGTTTTTTACTTATCTGTAATCAACAATATTAAATAGAAACTTAAGTAGATTTAATTTTATTAAAAAAACTTCCGAAAAATCCTTTATTTCAAATTTTAATTCGTATGAAAAATGCCATTCCAGTTTTGCAAATATAGATGAATCTGTCTAAAAAAATTAGTAGAAAAATATATTGTTTATATTTTCGCCTTCATTCTGATCTTTCTTTTAAATATTTTTTCTGTATTTACACTGGCGTGAACCTTATGTTTTAGATACTTAAGCTATGACTCGGAAACAAAATTTAATTGAATAAATAAAACATTTTTGGCAACTTTTGAAAGAAAAAATTTAAAAAATATTTTGATGTAATAGAGTCGGATGATGTGTGGCTAAGAATATATAACCATGAGCTGTGTAAGTATTTGAACTATGCTGATGTTATTAAATTTATAAAATTACATAGGATAGGATGGGCAGGTCATATTATTCGTATGCCAAATAAGTGCACACCTAAAAAGTTCTTTATTGCAAAACCAATAGATAAGCGTCATATGTCATTTCTAGCCACGCGCCTTATAGACGTGGAACTTTCCTCCACCTCTCCAACACCTAAATTATTTAGGGTTGAAGTTATTCTCTATAGACAAAATAATCTTTTTTAAAATGAGGAAAACCTATTAGAGTATGATAACTTTTGATTTTACGTTCATCACATTGTTTAATATTATAATTAATATGATTTAATATACATAACTGGATGAAACTTTGCAATATGGAAGTTACTCCAAAATGTTCATATAGAGATATAAGTGCTTTCGCAAAATATTACAGAAGAAAATTGTGATACTATATTAGCATGAACTTCAAATTTTAATGGAATAATTCTCTAACACATTGTCAAGTATTCTATAAGTTATATAAGTTTCGTATAATTTCGTGGAAAAATTTGTATATTATAAGCAAAAAGAAAATGCGAAAAAATTTGGGATTTTTAAAGAAAAGCCATTAGTTAGCATGCTTATTTACCAGAATAAACTTGCTATTTGTACACAAATCCATGTAAGCAATGTCCATAGCAAATAAAACCATTGAAGAAATTTGTAAACCATTATCACCCTTCTGTGGAACGATGTGAGCCCAGATTTTTGTCGTTTTCATCAATTTCCAGTGGCGGCAATCGCTCCACTGCTTTTTTAGGAAAAAATTAAATTTTTATATCATTTTCCCTGCCTAAAGCTAGGAATTACAAAAAAGCAACAGTGTTCGGAAAACTAGCTAATTTTTTAAATAAATTTTTAAATTTTTCTATCTACCCCTATACAGTCCCCTATGCAGTTGGTCTAGTCTTTCCTGAGAAGCTCTAAAAAGTGTGAAAATCCGAAAGTGTCTGGGTACTTTTGATCATATAAGTGTATCTTACAAATATTATAGTAAAGGTGAAAGAAATTTGGGTTGTGTTAGGAGGTGTGGAGACTTGGCATGAGAATTAAATCAAGAGAATATCTTCAATAATTTTAGAGGTGTGCGGAATGCAATTATATATTTTTATTAAGTCCCCCATCCTCTCCCAAGTGAGTGTTATTTTGGTTTTAAACCAATTATTAAGCGTTTTAGTGGTTTGATTGCAGAAAAGCGAATTTGATTTTTTTTTTTGGTTATAGATTGCTTGTTATTGCTTTTAAATAACACGAAATTCTAAACAAGGAAGACTAATATTATTGATTTAAATTTTAATTCAGTACATTGTCATTATAGAAGCATAAAATACTGTTATCGAAACATTATTTGTTCAGGATTTTCAGATAGGGAAAATGAAAAGGCAATCATCAGGGAATATGCGTTTTTTTTTCTCACTAAGGTGGACTGAAAAACTAACTGGAGAAAAATTTCTCAAACAATTTTCTGACAGAACGGGAATTTGACTGACCTGCTCTCAAACCAGAGCCCGCCCCTCTTGCCTAAGGCGACGAAGGGGTTCTCCTCTTTTTGTAATGTGAAAGAACTGTCCTTGCGGTTTTTTTATGAGGGTAGGGAACCCGTAGAGTTATTTTCAGGTGCCAGAATGTACCATTTATTTCCTTCTTGGCAAAAAGGCTAAAAATTTGATGAAAAAGATGACGTCACAGCCTAGTAAACTTCAGCGCCATCTCTTGGGAAAAGGCGTTTTTTAAATTCTACGAAACAAGCCTTAAATGCTATATTTTGTATTAAAAAGCTGTTTTCTTTCAATGTTTATTTAATATGTAATTAAATAATCACTTTAACTATTTTAGTTGGTAAATATATCTCGTAATAGAACATTCTTTTTAATTTAATTAGATGTTATCTGAATCAGTTATTTTGTGCTATTACTTTATATAGCTTAGGAGTAAATTAATATACTATAATTGTTAGTTTGTAAATTTAATGGCAATTGCACATTAAAATTTAACCCATTTAATTTATATAAATGTTTTTATTATTTCTTTAGAATGAATGTCTGCCTATAAAATCCCTGAATGATCTTAAAAATTGGAAGCCACCGCCAGTTAAGCATATCACAGCTCCCTTAAGAAAAAGGGCAAAAGATGAAAATCGTATTAAAACTCTAGTTTGCCATGATATGAAAGGTGGATATTTGGAAGACAGGTACTTAATTAAAATTATATAATATAAATTAGCTTAATATTTTCCATTTTAGTAGATCAATAATTTAAATCATGTACACTTGAAATTTTGTTATTCATGAAATGTTTTCAAATTAGGTACTGAAAGAATTTGTTCTAATTATTATTTTAAAATATTACACAAGATAAAAGAAAGGTAATGTTACAATGCATTGCTTTCCTTAGACTAAACATTACTAATAGGACGAATACGAAACAAATAAAATATAATTAATATTAAGGGAATTTAAATTTCAATTTTATTAGTGAGGTAGGTGAATAGTGCCATTAGTGAGGCCTTAGTTGGCACCAATTATGAATGTTGGCACTATTTTGTTAACTCTGGCATTCACTACTAAGAGAGTCATCACTAAGATTTGGCAAATTATTTCTAAGATGTGGCAGGTGTTTGCTTGGGTAGGGATGGAGTTTATTGCAGAAAAAAAAAAAAAAAGGTTTTTGGTTAAACCAGCTTTTTTCCGGTTGAACCTGGTGGTTAAAACCTCTAAAAATAACCGGTTTTTGAAAAAACCCATTCTTTGGGGTTTTTTTTTTAATGCAGCATTTGTGGACCGAATTTTTTATTAATAATTATTTACAATAAGTAAGTACAGTAATTAATTAATGTAATAAGTAATGCTTATAAATAAATAATTATTACAATATGTAATAATAATAAATGAGTAATTATTGCAAAAAGTAAGTTTTATAGACAAAATGTTTTATTAACATTGTTTCCTCAAGAAATTTATTCATTGGCCAATATTTATCATCTAATCTGCTCATAAAGACTGTTTCAGCAATGTGTTGATCCGTGAGTCGACACCTCTCATCAGACCCAACACCATTCAACGCAGATACTAATCTTTCGAAAGCCACAGAACTTCTGACAAAAGATAAATATTTTTGGCTACAAAAAAAAAAAAAAAAGACGCTGTTTGCAGACAATTTTTTTTATTTGTATAGTTTTTTCAGGGAATCAATCCATTTGCCAATATTTATCTGTTCATAAAGATTCTTTCAGTAATTCACCAACCAACAGATGCCTCGAGGAAGCGGTTGTCGGCAATTGGCCTAAGATGCTGAAATTGAAAGCTTTATAACTTGTTAAATTTTAGTATAGTCGAACCTAAAATTGAGCCTATCTTCCAACCTGGTTTTTGATTTTAAAAGATAACCAGTTTAAACCAGGACAAAAAAAAAACCCTGAAATATCCGGTTAACCAAAAAAAAAAAAAAAAGGTTTTTCAGTTTAAACCAGTAGGTTTTTCCCATCCCTATGTCTGCCCTTGGTAACAGAAAAATACCAGTTTGTTACATAATACATTTAAACATCAAATAATGTACCTGTTTTCTATAGAAATAAGAAAAGAATGAGGATATCTATTTTATCAATCATTGTAAAGAAAAGAAGGGGAATATTTCATTAATAAACGGTAGAATGTGGAATTGAATATTTCCATTCATGAAAAATAAAAGAATTAAGATGCTTTTTGAATAGTTTTATATGGAGGATTTATGTGAAAAAGGAAACTGATTGTTTCCCCAAAGTGAGACAATAATATCCTACATCCTGTTTCAACTGACAATGATTTTGAAGTTATTAAAAATCATTCATCTAAAACTGCACTACATAATTTCACTTTCAGTAGGTGTGTTTTTTTTTCTATTTGTAGGGTGTCTAGTTTAGACATACAATGAAGGTTGCTAGTAACTCCAAGACAGTTTTAGCTTGCTGCAGTAGTAAATGCTAGTGTTAATCTTTCATTAGTTTTTGTTGATGAATGGGAGGAGTCCTGATGAATTGAGTGAACTAACAGATGATAACAGGATGAAATTAAAGAACAGCCAAGTGTGCCCAGTAATGCTAAAATGATTCATAAGGCTATACTAAATACAATTGAAATATATTTTTCATGAGATATAAATCTGTTTTTCATGAGATAGCAGTTAGAATCGTCAATGTATGGGGAAGCAACTTACTATCACAAGCTTCTAATTTTTTAAACTGTTTTGTTTTCATGATTGTTTTAATGCTGTTTTACTTTTTTTAATTAGAAAGGCCTAGATGATTAATTTGTTAATTGAATATCTTTTTAATTTGAAATACATGCTATCATGAAAGCCCTTGAGAAAGTGCATAGCCGGATTCCTCCATTTCGAATTTGTGTTCTATTCTATCATGAAAGATATTATTTAATGTGGGTTATTTTGCATGAAAGTGTTCCCTCTCTTTCCTACCTTATTATTCAACATTGGCATCTTGTATTTATATAGGATAACTGAGATTATAGTAAATTTATTTCATTTTGTGTACAAGGGATAAAAGTTTCATTTTATATCACTTATACTATACCAGCAGTTCCCAACCTTTTTTGTTGTGCGGACCACCTTTTGTGTAAAAAATATTTTGAGGCCCATTAACTAAATATACTAGTAAAAAAAATACAAACACATTTATATATATAAAAAAATTATATGCACTTAAATATCAATAATTAGTAAAGCTTACTGTAAAAGGATTAAAAATATATTGTTTAAAAAGCAAAAAATGAGTGGCGACTCTTGAAGTTCAGCTCTTGACTAGCGCTCTGCAGCCTACTAATATGCTAACAGCGGCCCATAGGTCGGGAACTGCTGTACTATACGATTAAAGTGGTTGTATTTTCTATTGAAATTCTTATTTAATTCAATAGAAAGATTTCTAATTTTTGGTATATCATTTTACCAAGAAATATAAAGTTGTAAAAAATGTGTAATTTTAATAATTTCATAGACTTTTGTCCTGTCTGTTTTCACACAGATTCTAATTGCAGATATATTAATGGATCTAATGAAGAAAATTGTTTCTTCTTCGTACATTGGGCTGCAGTTGATATATTTGGATATTTTAGTCATCATTTGGTATCAGTGCCCCCTTGCAGCTGGATTTCAGCTGCTCATATTAATGGTGTGCAAGTAATAGGTAGGAATATGTTTTTAGTTTTTAATGACATTGAAATTTCAATAGTGCTACCCTTTGGATTTAGAGGGCCCAAGCACAAACATGGAGTGGGAGTCCCATAAATAAAATGAATAAATAAATAAAATCTTTAATTTTTAATACAAGAAAGGAGCATGCATAATATTTATTATCTAAATAATAATACTTAACATATAACACATTATTATAAAAGAAACAGGACCAAACAGAAAAAATTCAAACCAGACCTGAATGTTAAATTATAATTGTGTCAGTCTTGTCTGGTATATCTAATCATTTTACACAAGAGTCATTTTATGAAAATAAATGTTTCTAGCAGCAAATGAAACTTCAGAAACTAAGAGCTGATCAATTTCTTAGTAACCTCCAGTTGTCTACTTCTTGTCATTACATTTATGCATAATAACTGTTTTTGTATTTAGCATAAAAATTTTAATTAAAACATGACTAAAGGAGAAAAAGGAAATTCACATTCTCCTTCCAAATTAGGAAGGCCATAATGTATGTGTAGTAACATTTAGAAAGGATAATTCTTCGGAAGCTAATTTCTTAGATAGTTATCTAAAGTGTAGAATTAGCCATAAACCTTTTATCACCACCGCAATACATTGCTGGAAGTCTAAAACAGGGTTCGTACTCGTCCTTAAAAGTCCTTATTTTTACATTTAGTCCTTAAAAGTCCTTACAAATCCTTATTTTTATGCCCCATTTTTAAAAAGTACTTGAAAGTCCTTACTTTTTACTCTGCCATTATTAAAAAATTTAAAATTTCACCGCTTATCGTTTTTCTAATTCCTCCTTTTCGGCGGTTCTAATCTCGGTCGACGTGGCTCTCACGGAATGGGGTGGGGGGACGACACTGCTCGCATTCTACGAATCCATATCCATCGCATACACTTTAGGAAATAAGGGAGGAGTTACAGATATCCTTTATTGGTCCATGGTTCCATAGGAATGATTGTCAAAAGTGCTGTTACCATTTTTAGAACAGTATCAAAGTGATAAACCTTTACTTCCATTTTTTGCCAGTGATGTTTTTAAAACTTGTTCAACAGTTGCATTCAAAATTTTGAAACCAGAGAATTAAAGAATTGAGGAACCTGAGACTTTATGCAAATTCAACTTCAGTGACTCAAATTTGTATAATGATAAAAGTTAAGCGTATTTAGGATTTGATGCAGAGAAACTAAAAAAAGAAAAGATAAAAAATAAGGAATTAGCAGACAAGGATGTTTTCACACTCAGACAGGATAGTCGGAAAAACATCACAACAATGATAAAACATTTGATGCAGAAATGTCCTGTGAATTACGCACTAGTAAGACCTGCGATATGCATTGATCCACGAGTAATGGTTGGATATCCCGAAAAAGCACAGGAAAAAATGAAAAAGGTATTGATTGTATTGTCGCAAAATAAACGTATTTTGGGAAAAGATTGCGACGAAATTTTGTTACTCTATACAGATTTTCTGTTAAATATTGTAAAACCAAATTCATTTGAATTTACTTCTTTCAATCCAAAGAGTGATTCCCTTGATAATTTTTTACAAACTTATTTTAGCAATAATCATTATGAAAAAGTTTGAAAGATTATCAAAATGGTATTAATACCGTCACATGGACAATGAGGTTTTTCGGTGAACAAGGCCCTGGAAATAGAAAACTTAAAAGATGCTTCATGTATTTCCCAGCGTGTAATTCATGAATTTATTAAGCTGTCTGGGGCTATTTATGACTTAAAAATTACTAAAGAAATGAGGCCATCTGCCACCTCAGCTAGAGCAAAATACTTGCAGTATTTAGAAAGTGAAAGATCCAAAGAAAAGACTGAAACAAAACAACTGAAACGAAAAGCTCTAGAGGAGGTAATAGATTTTTTAAAACAAAAAAAAATGTTTCTCGTAACGGACATGCACCAAACAAAAATGTGAAAGCAAATGATTTAGCTAATGAGGCTGAAAAGTCAAAGGACATAAATTTATTTATTCAATCGCATGAACTAAGAAAAACAATTTCTGAAAAAGAAATTAAAATAAATACCTTGGATGTAAAATTGAATGAAAAAAGTTTGGAATTAAAAGATATTTAATTTGATTACCAGTTTCATGGGGTTTTTTTTCACCAATTTATTAACTCATATTTTTAGGAGTTTTGTTGTGTTAAATTTGTAATGTATCTTCTATGTTTTATATTATAATTTATCATCTAATAGGTTGAATTTGCAAAAATTAGACATTTTATTTAAAAATGCGTGCGACTATTCGTTAAGTTTATTCAATTTAGAGGTCCTTATTTTTTGGGTTTTTTTGTCCTTAAAAATCCTTGATTTTCTGTTAAGGAAATGTGTACGAACCCTGTAAAATTTTTTGTGAGAGTGTAGTTGCTTACAATGACTTCTGTATTAAGATCCAAATTCTTCAATTTATTGCTAACATTTTTAAAAACCAAATTACTGATTTGTCTTCTATGCGATTTTGTTTTACTTCTGTGTAACTACAAATTGATGGTGATATATGCACACATGAACTGCTTTCATGTAAGTACAAAAAATGGGAATATCTGGGGCATTTAAATCAAATTTGGCACAAGTCTGCTAGATCTGATCACTAGTTTCATAAAAAGAAAAGCAACTAATTTGTTTGCAAGTTTTGCATACTATTGTATTTTGTATGCTTTATCCCAAAATTTCTCAATCAGTAATGTCCTCCTTTCAAACCAACTAACTCGACAAATTTTAGAATGGTCAGATTAGATGGATACTGAGAAAAGCAATTTAAAAATACTTTAATATGTTGATAAGGCATGCCATAATGAATTTCTGTAGATGCAATTCTAGTAATTATAAAACTAAAATGTTGTTTATACACTTTTACTAATCAAGAAGTCTAATTTTCTCTTCTTTCACGTCGTAAAATAATCATTCTTATTTTTTTTGTTAGACCTCTCCCTTATTTTAATACAATTTTCATAGTAAAGCTCAATGAGTTAACTTATCAATGTATATGAAACTGCTTTTACCTGCTTATTGAGAATTTAGTGTTTTCATTATTTTTACATTATATTATCATCCCATGCTGATGCAATATATATGTTTTAAAGTAAATTCTGGAGGGAAAAGTTTTTAATGAAAAATATGAATTTTATATCACATTCTTATCATATTTTCTTTTGAGAATTAAATCATGTTGTTGAATCAGGAATCTATATGGTTTATGTTTTATCTTATGTAATCGTATCAGACTAAAAACTTTATTGATTTCTAACTTAAAAAGAATTCGTTTTGTTAAGCTCATCATCAAATTTGACTTTTGTAGGTACTTTCATCACTGAATGGGACGAAGGTGTGGAAGTTTTTGAAAATGTTTTTACTGATAAAAAGTCAGTTCATGAATTGTGCATGCAACTGGTCAATATTGCAACTTATTACAACTTTGAGGGATGGCTGATAAATATTGAAAATAAAGTGAAGGTGAGTCAATTTAATGTTGAATTTTTACTGCATTGTGACAAAATTTTATCTCATGGAATTTTGTTTAAAAAATTTTTGCAAATAAGATCTATAAAAGTTAAGCAGAATATACCAATGTGTAGATCTGTGATGGAAAAGTTATCAAAGAAATTATAATATTTTCTTGTAGAGTTTTAGGTGTTCCTTTGGGATAAACTGTATAAACTACAATACAACAATTTTTACATTATTTCTAATTTTATTATATTTATACATGTAGAAAAACTCAAGTTTGGCCTGAGACGCCAATTCTTATGTAGAAATACGGGTTGAGGGAAATTATCCCAAACCCGCCTACAGGTAAAAATGCTTCATCTAAGGAACACTCTAGGGGTAAATGCACCAAAGATAAAGGAGGAGAAACAGGAGTTAAAAACTAAATTATTTATTTATTAAAAAATAATAATATGAAATGAGGAAAGTATTTACACAGGTATTATTTACAGTTTAGACAAGAGGGATTTAGGGTTTGTTACTTACTTAAAGGTACATATCAACTTACACCTCGTTTAAAGGTTTAGTTATAGCCATCGCCGCCGTGCTAACAGGGAGAAGACCCCTTAGCTCGTTAGGCTCACCACTCCTACCGCATGACCGTTCTTATTGACTTCAAAAAGTCATCTCCTCAAGACTCGAACATTACACTTGGTTTTTTAATGGAGAAACACCCATTCATCACGTGATTAGCACGAAGAGACCGCGTGATCGTCATCTTCCGATATCTTTCCGCTGACACAACAATTATTCAAATGAGTTTGTTCGGAAAGTGAGAAAATATTATTAGGAAGGAATTAAACTTACGCTTTTAAGCTAGACTGGGAAAATACAATTCCTACATACACACAGTAGACTTTTGAATATCCAATTCACAACTATCTGGCATAGTTAAAAAAAATAATTATCTCCTTTAAAATGAGGAATAATTTACTTTCTGCAGGCATTGCAAGTGAGCATCTGCCACAATCATTACCAATTTTGTTACAAATGCCAATTTTGACTCTTTCAACGTAGATCTAACTTTTTTCATTAGTGTAATCATTTATCAATAAGTTTAAATAATTTAATAAATTTAAATAATTTTTAAAAGATATAATACTGCATTTTACACTTTTGTTTATTTTAAAAGTGTTTGCATTCATATAATATATTGTACACAATTTCATGTGTCCTATAATTAAGTTAGACATTATAAAATTTATCTTCTCTGTGTTTAGACATACAGAATTAGGTATCTGAATAGATAAGTTTAAAGCAATGCAATTTTAATGAAAAGAAATTAATGTCATGGTGAATTATTAAAATTTCGAATTAGTTTAGTTTCATTAAATACAGTAGTTAATAAAAAATTATTTTAGTTAATCAATGTTCCATTTTAAAGCAACTCCAAGGCTATTTTGAGACGGATCTCATAATTTTGAACTGTAGTCAGATGATGAGGATGGTATCCCCTTTCTAAACTTTTGCACCTCATCAACTGAAGGATGTTTGACTCTCTATGTCAGATTTCACATGGTCTAAGTCCACGTACACAATGGTCGTTTGATGGAATTGAATTTTGGACGTGGAAGCCTCCAGTCCTGAAGTCCACCCCACGACTGTGGGCCTCTCAAAATTTGCAAACAAAGAGATCAGTACAGCTTAAATAATAATTTAAATGCATAATGAATTGTATAGAACTAACTGAATTACAATTTTTTAAACCCCAATGCAGTTAAAGATAACTTTTAAACCTTCTTTTACAAAGATTATTCATCTAACATATAAGTAAATGATTTTAAATCGTTATCAATAAAAAAATCATCCAACATAACAATCATTAGAGCATTCAAGTGATGAAGTTGTGGTCCACATGATTATCGAATGTTGTTTTTACTATATTCACAGCCTTATCAAATTCCTCTGCTAAAGTATTTTGTGAAGTCTTTGACAGCTGATATGCATTCGTACATTCCTGGGTCTCAGGTGATTTGGTACGATAGTGTCCTTAAAAATGGAGATCTCTTATGGCAGAATTGTTTGAATGATTTGAATAGGTAAGTAAAGTCATTAGAAGGTTGCCCGAAGTATTAAATAATCTCTTTATTGAATATCAAAGGAGTGTATACAGATAATTTTAAAATAACCGATATCATTAACATAATCTCAAATGATTCCATTGTTAGAAAATTACTCATTATTCCATTTTGTGTTAGGTTGTCTATAAAACAAATTTTAAAAAGTATAAAGGAAAATATTTCACTAAATTTCTAGCAAAAATGAAAAAAAATTATTAAAGAATATCACAGAATATTACTCAAAAGGGATGAGGAATATCCTATGATATTGAAAATATGGTGTTTCTCTTCATTTTGCTCCATTTTTGTTTGTCTTTATTATTATTTTCCTTTTTCACATTGACACAGCTTATGCACAAAACAAAATTTTGCTTATTTTCCTTCGCATTATTGTTCTATTTGGATTATATCCATAATTTGTATTTACATTTTTACACTTTTTCATATTTTTCACACAATTACTCTGAATTTATACCATGACCAGACATTTTTTTTAAAAAACACGCAGAAGTTATTTACAAAAAAATTCCTCATGTTAAGAACGTCGAATTCTAAAAACATCTTTATTTTCATTTCTGTTGCCAGGCAACATTCACAAAACAAAATAACTGCAGCAGCATTGCCATTATATTGCGATTTTATTTTTTCATTTATGTACATGCTAAATGACTCTTTTAATTTTATTAATTTCTTTTTAAAGTAGACTATATTTTTATAAGTGTATATTTTGAAAATCTTAATATGAACTAAATAAAAGTTAGAATGGATATTAATTTTTCAAAATATTTTTTACAAATATCACTATATATATTATCAAAAGAAAAATATACAAATTTATTTTAGAAAATGAGTTATTTTAGAAAATGAGAATCAAATAATAAACAGATTGCTAATGTATAGGATGTGTTTTCAACAGTTAAATCCCATGCGATGATCTTTGTGATTTTTTGACTGTTTTGTATATTATTGAATTGAATGTTTGTTTTTCGCTCTGGTTCATTTTGTGTTTTATCTTTGTGATCGTTTTTTGACTGTTTTCTCTCCATGTATATTATTCAGTTAAATTTTGATTCTACTTTTATGCAGATTATTTTTTCTGAATTCTGATGGTATTTTCTTGAACTATAACTGGAATGAAGAGCATTTGTTGCTTTCGAAACTTCAAGCAGGTGACCGTTATACGGATGTTTATGTGGGAGTTGATGTGTTTGGAAGAGGCAAATGCTTAACAGAAGGAGGATTTTCTACTGTCATTGTTAGTATATGGTTCTTTTTATGTAATTATGGGATAAATTCATTTATTAGCTAATGCAACATTAATATTTGTATTCTGGATGCCATCTTAATTTGATGTTTTAATTCTTTCTGTCAATATAAAATCGTCCCATTCTTTGAATCAGAGGTGTAAATTATAAATCTGTCACACTCACTCTCAATAAATATTATTGAATCTGTAAACTTGTTATCATTTCTTCTTGTTTCTTCATGATGAAAAGATGCGTAATTCTTAAAATATCCAATGAAAGAATTTCCTACAATATTATTAATTCAAAAATAGTCTCCATGTCACCATTATTTTACATGTGTGTCTTGTTTTGTTAATATTTAATTAAAAAATAAATTCTATGTAATTATGTAAAATTTTATTCTAATTTTTTATATAAAATAGACTATAAAAAGTAATGGATGAATAAATTGGCTTTGAAAATAATAGACATAGAAATAAATCAGTTTAGTTTATAAGCTGTTTGGGAGCAACACAAGGGCTATTTTGGAATAGACCTCATAATTTTGAGCCTCGGTCAGATGATGAGGCTGAGCTGGCACCCCGTTTCCAAACTTCTGCACCACACCAGCGGGAGGACGTTTGACTCCTACGTATGATTTAAGGTGCAATAAACCTAATACACGACTAGAAATAAATCGGAAATAGTCACGTAATTCTGTGTTTGTTTATACTTAAGATTACTGCAATGTTTTGAGTTATACACATAATCTTTAATTGAATTTATGCAATATTTTGTAAGGAGATGCCTTTTCTTTGTACAGTGAAGTGAAGGAAAGAATTGTATTTAATGTTGTAGCAAAGTTATCAGTTCTTTACTTTAGAATTCTGTACCTCAGAGATAAACTATTTGCAGTGAAAACTAGTGCAGTTTTCCTGATTTTGATGTTTTTATTGCATTTGCATTATCCCAACCACATTTTCGGACGGGAGAAATACCATAGGTTTAAGAATAAATAAATAAAATACAGCAATCAATGCAATGCATTGCACTATGGAACTTATTTTGTTCTTCTTGAAATTGTTGCCTGTGATAGTTATCTCTGACATGCAAAATTATTAAATAAATAAATCAAATACAGCAATCGATGCATTGGACTGTGGAACTTATTTTGTTCTTCTTGTAATTGTTACTTGTGACAGTTTATCTCTGACATGCAAAATTATTATGTACAATAGAAAAATTTTTTGAAATTATTTTTTTTACAAAAGTAAGCAAGTAATAAGACGTCAATAGAGTTTGACATGTGTTGGCTCACCAGCAACATTTAACATAATATGAAATCATTCTCAAATTAAGACGTCATAGCATTCATTTTTAAAAAGGCTGCCATTATATGAAAAACTGGAATTTTACAGGAGAAGTGTTTAAAGTTTTCCTAGTTAGGTCTATTTCCTATATGATGGGGCTTCGTGACTGCACTGCAAGCCTGCTTTCTCTAGTGGTAGTGTTGAATTTTATCTTGTGGCATCGTGTCTGAAAGAAATATGTATAATTTGTGAAGTTTTCCAAGCAAAATAAGAACATTAGAAATTTCGTATTTTGACGTTCTTTTTCCATGTGAACAATTTGTAAATGCATTGAGTATAGAAAATTACAATGTTATTTATATAAAATTTACTGAAATATATTGCATTCAAATTATATTTATGAAGATGCCTTGTTTTTATTACAATAAATCTGATATATCTTTAGCTTTTTCTTTTCAGTCTGTCAAGGAAGTTAGAAAACATGGCTTATCAGTTGCAATCTTTGCACCTGGATGGGTACATGAGTGTCTTGAAATAAAGGACTTTAAGGAAAATCAATTCAAGTAAGAATTGTTTCTCAATGCAATTAAAATGAATTAAATGGCACTCAGGTTGTAAAGCCTGCTAATCAACAACGGTACAATACAACATTTATATTCATGCATTCATAAGATAACTGCAGTAGTTCTGTTGATTCGCATTGTAGTTTTGTGAGATGCTTTTATAATTATTTTCAACTAGTAGCTCTCAGAAAACAGGTCATTTGATTTTCAATTGAATGTTTTGCATGAAATGAAGTTAATGATTTATGCCCTTACATCAAAACTTAAAAAAGTTTTAGGCAGAACCACTCTCTAAAAAAATATGAGATTTAATGAAGATTTGTTATTTTAACCAGGTATAATTCTAATTACAATAATTACACGTTATTTAGGTAATTAAAAAGTATGAAAACTATTTTATTTTTATTATTATTTTTTTAAATTTTAAACATGTGTAATTCGTACACATTATTTAGGTAATTATAAAGTGCATAAACAATTTTTTCACTTAATTTTTTTTTATTTTAACCATGTATAATTCTCATTACACATTATTTAGGTTATTAGAAAGTACATATTTAGGCTGATTATGACACGTAAATGAGTAATTAATTAATTAAGTGTTATAAGTGTTTTTACCCTAAAATCCTACATGTTTAGGATTTGTTCACATTCCTGTTATTTATTTTGCTGTTTTTCTTCTTTTCCTTTTTTTAGGTATTAACTCTCCTGAAATATAAATTATTTTTCACTTCAATTTGATTTCATATAAAATTTGAGCTTTAATGTGAAAGCAAAAATGAAAGATTTAAACAATCCAAATTAGCTGGATTTTAAAGTGCTTTTTAAAATATGCATTTAATTTATTTATATTTTTGTGCATATTTTATTTCATAAAAGCATAAAAAAATGAGAACTGTTAAATATATATAGCAAAAACTGTTTATAACGATAGTGTAGGACCTAGAAAAAGTATTGTTATAGACAAGCTGTCATGGTAGACAGTTTGATAATTCACATGTATATGTACGTGTTCATGAACTAATATACTAATTTTATTGCGCTTAATGATCCATCTTACAATTACTAGCCGACATAAATTTGTATTTTATAAACTTTCTTAAAAATGTTTAATAATTCAAAGTGAAAATTTTGCTTAAAATTTTTATTAAGAATGAAAGTATGCTTAAAACGAAGTTGTAAGTATGATTTTATTTTATAATAAAATTGCAGAAAATAATCTGTTAATTTAATTTTTTTAATTCTTGATGCAAATGTAACTTGTATACACATATGTTTGAACCAGCTAGCGAGTTCAAATGCTTATCAGAAACATTTGGTATTGTTCAAAGAAAATCCGGTAGAAATTTAATTAGGAATATGGTGTCCTTAGAAGAAATTTGTGCCTTCTCTTGTGAACAGTCAACAGCTTTTCTTCTCATCACTTTGCTTACCTAGAAGTAGTCCTGCAATAAACTCTTCATCACGTGCATAATTGAATACTATGACATTGTTGTCCGAGTTTACGAATTAAAGCACCAGCTTTTTAAAGAGGTAAGATTATCGCTGTAGAAAGATGCATTTAACAAGTGATTATCACTGTAGACAGGTTGGAAATACATTGAGTAAATAGGAATACCTCCGGGACCAAAGAAAATATCGTTATAGTTAGGTTTATCATTATAGACGATATCGTCATAAACAAGTTCTACTGCAAACAGAAAACATAGGCTTAAAAATATTTGGTGGAACCATAAAAGTACTTTAATTGCTTCACAACAATATGAAAATGCATTTCATTAGATTTGCAATGCAATTATATTTTTAAAAATTATTGTTTCAATTCCTGAAGTCGGGTAGCAAAAAATGTTCCAGCAATCGAACTTCCAAAATTCTCGAAATAATATTCTGAATTTCAATATAATTTTAAATTTATTTTTGTATAGTAGTTTTTTAGAAATTATGGACTGAAAACCATGGAAGATTCTCAAGATTTTGATTAAGTTTAAATTTCTTATTTGAGTTCTATACAATTCTGTGTTATGTAAAATGCTGATGTCTGTAAAAAATGAAATCTTATTTTTACTTTTAGGAAAGTATTATTTAAAATTACTTAACTTTTAGATTTTGGGGTTCCTTGCAACAACTGATTCCCCCCAGAATTATTGAAGATTTGCCATATTGTTCTTCTTTTTGTCCTGGATTTGGAAATAAAATGTTTAGGAATGGAAAGGTGATATTTATATTTTAACTTATAAAATATGCCATTCTTTTACTTCGAAAATAAATCATAAAATGTCCAGATGTTATGGATTAGCTAAAATAGTCTCCATTTCTGACTGTCTCTCTTTATTTGGAGAAATATAGCAATTTTGTGTAATAAAATGTGCTTTTACTTAAAACTAAATAGCTCACTTGATAAAAAATAAGATATTGTTCATCTCTTTTTAATTTAAAAATAAACTTCTGAATTCTGAAGAATACTTCCCAACTTTTAGTGCATAAATAATATCATCCTAAGATAACCATTAGAGTTAACTCAGTCTGATGAAAGAGTAATAAAAGTATTAGTAAAGCATAATAATGTTTCTGTGTGTCTTCTCTTTCCTTTTAAGTAATGTACTATTTCTATTTTTCATTGTTTTTAAGATTTTTTAAAAATTTTATTTTGTCTATTTTTACATCCTATAGCTGCTATCCTTCCTACTAGCTAGACTCTTTGGTTCCTTGCCCAAGTTCTAGACCTTCTGTTATTGAATTAAAGATAATAAAGAAACTCTTTATAGTTTTTATTTTAATGCCTGTTAGGTAATCATGTTAAATTTTGTTAATTGCTATTGTTGGAATTACCTGTCTAAATCACAAGATGATGTAACCCTTTTGCGCACATGGCGCAGTGGTGACGTCAGGACGAAATCCCATGATTCCCTCAACAGAAAGTTAGTTGCTAAAAGATGTAAACAAACAATGGTTGTATGTGTTCAAAGCAGAAATCAAGAATGATTTATACGCGTGCACGTTGTAATCGAAAATGTTTATAATGCACTTGTATATATGCCATCATATCTATATGTGTGTGTCCTTTAGAATATAATAAACACAAGGATTAATACCGAATACTCTCCAGACTTATTTCGACTAATTCAGAAGGATTATCTCATTTTCTAGATTCTGTAAGAACCCGGAAAGACAAGTAAGTGAATTTTCTCTTACATTTTGATATTGTTGAATTTGGGACCTAGAAATCCCAAAAGTTATATTATCCTTTTTCAATTTTTTTCTTCTCTTTATTATTGGCTTCTGTATTAAAATTATAATTTAGTAAATTTCATTTAATTATAATTTTAGAGCATATGTTATAAATGAAAACTGTTATATATATAATTTTATAGATGTCTTGCATTTGTTTCTTTCATTTCCACCCAAAATACTAAAATATATTAGGATAATTTGAAATTTCCGAAAGGATTTTTTTCTCTTATCAAAAAAAAACTTTATGTTGAAAATGGTTTGGCAATTGAAATTTTCAACTCTCACACGAATATTAATAATTTTTATGTATGACTCGATACTAAAATGTTGTTGTTGGTAATATTTTGAATATTCATGAGAGTCTGCCCTTGCCAATGTTTTCAGCTGATCTTTCTTTATTAAAAATATATATATATATGAAATGTTCATTTCTCTGGCACTGATATTTCATATTATAAAACATGGAACCGATGTATCTTCAATAGTTCTCCGAAATTTCTACCAAAACCAAAATATTAAATGTATTAAGATTATTGAATACCGTCTGTATTTCTTTTTTTTTTTCTTCGTTAGCTCAAAATAATTTCAGTTATACTTATTTTATTGACAGCAGCCTAAATTTGATTTATCTATGATGAAATAATTTACTTGTAAACTATTTATTTATTTTGCTATCCTTGGATTAAAATACTTTTTTTGTGGTAATTCACAAAATTTTTTTGCCTATAAGTTTCTCTGAAAATTTAAATTTATTCAATTCACACATGTGACTGCAATTACAGCATTGTTGATTGTCAACGTTGAATGATTTGCAGGTTATAGATGATAAGCCATGGCACAACATGAACCTTCAACAGCCACAACCAGTATACTACTCTCCAACAGAAAGCGGTCTTGTATTATACAGTGATGATGCATTTAATGGTGGAGGATGCTTGTGCTTATCTGGAAACATCATTAGTGAAGAAAAAGCTCTTGATTTTAAGTAATTTTTTTCTTTTTTTGTACCCTTTTTCTAAATCACCCTTTTAAAAAAACCTCGCAAAAATGCAAACTAAAGACACAGACAATACCCCTAAACTTTTTCATGTGCTTACATAATATGACGAGCTTTATGATAAGTTTCAGAACATAACGAAGAAAATCGAGTATGTATTTTGTACATCTTCCCTTTAACCCACCGCTTCCAAGATTTGATATAGGTTAGCAATGTTGTGTCAAGACCTCACACCAAATTTCATTCATACAGCTTTTTGTGATTTTAAGTTACAGCATTCGCAAATGGATGCAGAAGCAACTCAGAGTCACTCCGCCACTCAAGGTAACAATATGGCGCCACCACCTCCCGTCCCCAACATAGTTTTTAAAAAAAGTTTTATTATGTCTGCATTCTAAATATCAAACAAACTTTTACTTACAACTATGCATATTTTACGTTGAAATATGACTTAATTTTTAAACTTCACCTAAATTTAAGATTATATAGAGGTCTTTTGAAAATAAAATAACATACAGTAGAACCCCGGTAATCTGGACGGTCCATGGAGAATGATGCAAACCCGAATCCTGCACTGATCCAACCCGTGGATCAGAATGTTATTCAAAATATCAAGCTGAGATATCGCAAGTTGCTTCTTACGACGATTCTCAATGATCCTCTGCACGATGAAAACTTGGAGAAAACACAGAAAAATGTAAATTTAAAAGATGTCATGTTCAGTCTTGCTAACTGGGCATCTGTGTCTACATTGCTGATCAACAAGTCATGGAAAAATTTGCTTCCCAATTTTATTGATTCTGAATTTGAAGAAAATGTGCGAACTGAAGAAATTCAGCTTGCATCACTCATTAACCAATTACAAAACCCGAACCCGATGTCTAATACTGAAGTCCTCCAGTGGGCTGCTGAGGCTGACGACAGTTTGACTCGAAATAAAATTTTAACAGACGACTAAATTATCAGGACGGTAACAGCAGAAGACGATGATGATGACGACGTCACCCCTGTAAACTCCATCAAAATTTCTCATTCTGAGGCTGGGGGGGCACTCAACACTTCATTACAGTGGGCTGAAGAGCAAATTTTTGAAGCACACTGAAATTATGCTCCTCAGACGATTAAGAGAAAGCGCATTTGAAGTAAAAATTGGAACGGCCGCGCAAAGAAAAATCTCTTCTTTTTTTTTTGGACACTGATTATGTTCACTCACTTACATATGTAGTAATTATGTATGTGCATATCATGTTCATACTGTATCATGTTCATTCAATTTATCCATGCAATGTTAGTTCATAAAAATATGCCATAGTACCTATACATACAATTTTTGGAAAAAGTGTTTTACGTTATTTTTTAAAAACCTCGCTAATCCGGAAATCCCGGTAATTCGGACGTCCATGTGCCTGAATTCGTCCGGATTACAGGGGTCCTACTGTATTCATCAATTTTTAAAAATATATGACTTTATTTCTCTAGCCTATTAAAACATCTTTCCCTTCACACTCCCACCTTGGCGCCATTGGTAGTTGCCGTGTTTGCCAGGGGCTAGGGTCACCTCTGAACAGATGGACATAATTTTAAACCAGCTGGAGTGGCCTCCTCTAAACTTTCTCGTATACTTCTCAAAAATTTGTCATTTCCCCTCCCCTACATGGATAAAAAATTCGAACCTACTGTAACCCAGAATGCAATGACTATCAGAAGGTTTTTCATTGTAGATTATAGTGATTGTAAAATATTTAAGTGAAGAATCATATTAAAAGAGATGCCTCTGTATTAAAACTCAGCAATATTTATTTTCTATCGCACTCCAGCAAGCTCTGCTAATGTGAGGACGTGCGTGAGCGAAAAGAAAACAGGAGAAAATGACCTTGTTCGCTATCGCTGAATAGCTTGCGCATGCTCAGAGATTGCTTCCAGTACTCAAATAAAAAAAAAAAATTGAATATGCAATTTGAACGCCTTTTTTTTTTTACCGATTGAAACGAAATTTGGGCACAGATCTATAATTAATTTTAGCAACCGTCATACCGATTTTTATTTATTTAAGGCAAAGGGTTTAGGAGATATAATTTTTACAAGTATGCGATTATACAGTGCGACAGACCATCAACCCTTTGACGGATTTGGTCGAAACTTTCATATGGACCAACATTCATGATGATAAAACTGTGTACCAAATTGTATCCATCTAGCTTCTCATGTTTTTGATTTATAGTGTTCACATGACCGCGGACAGACAGACTTCCTGTAGACAGATTTTGTCCAAATTTTGATAGAAACCTACAAATGATGTGTCAAGATCACATACCAAATTTCATTCTAACATTCAGACTACCGTTGAAATGGTCTAAAATCATCTAAAACAATGATATTCAAAGTTTCATAACTTGATCAGTTTTATTCGCATAAGAATGGTTTTTTTTTTAATTTTAAAATGTTAGTGTGTCAATAATATTTTATTATATATGACTAAAAGAACTGGGGAACTGTATAAAAATTTAGACTTCATAATTTTTTCATCGGTACATTTTTTGAGTCAAACAACATAAAAATAAATGAAATGAAAATTAATTTTTTAAGGCATTTAAAGCATTTTTCCAACTGGAAGCACACACCTATCTCGAACGGTTTAGAAATCAGCTATTGGGCCAAGTTTAGGGTGGACGACCTGCATAAGAGAGCTTTCCTTTGGGAACTTGTTAGCAGATTCAAAGTATTTAAGCTAGCTATTATTCAGTTTAAAAAAAAAAAGATTTTATATGTTTCATTTATATAAAATAAATGTCTAGAAGTATAATCACTTCATTTTACTTGCAAGGTTTATTTTTTAAAATCTAAACTTTTTTTTTCTTTTTCAGTATTTTGAAAACATCCTTTTGCTTGGAAAATGCATGCGTCATCAGTTACACCTTTAAATCATTAGTACAGAATGTGGATATTGGATTATGTTTGGATATGCTTTCAGGCCAAGAAGCATATAAATTACATTTAGTTGACTTCAATAGCAAGAAGTATTCAGGTAGTAACTCTTCTGTAAAATATTTGACTCAAGCACCAATAGATCAAATTTTGAAAACAGGATACAAATTTGACCAAGGATCTTTTGAACAACAAACCTGGATCAAAAGGTGATTATTCATGACTAACTCTTGTAAATTTTGATTGGAGAACAAATGGTGCATGTTAGTATTTATAATTTATCATTTTCTTCAATGTTTAAACTTAATTATCTTTTTTAAATTGTGTGCTGAATTTTTCTATGTTCTTAGCTGAGAAAGAAAGTACTGAATTTTATTATATACTCAATTACTAACACTTAACATTTTTATAGAATATAATTATGAAATTTATACAAATTAGTTTACACCTTTCAAAAAGAGAACTGATTTAAGAATCACTTTCCGAGTAATATTTTTTCATACAATAGAACTTTGTTAATTCGAATATTTTTAATTCAGATTCATTGATAACTGGATTTTTTTTCTCTGGTCGCTTAAATTTTCTATTATCATGTTTACAGACAGTGGAAACAAACAATATAACAAAATGAAAATACTCAATGAAACACTAAACCATTAATTTAAAGAGTATAATAATTCCAAAAACTTTATATAGAATTGAGTACATGATATGTGACTTATAAATTTGAATGTTATGGCATTTGTGTTTTTTGCATCACAATGAAAATGAATGCCATAGCATACACATCCAGGAATTTGTTAACAGAATTCGAATTTATTTTGGTTGATTTTAAATCAAAATTGAAAACTGTAAAACACTGGTTCTTTTCTGAATTGTTTTCATTATTGAAATAAGTTTTTACAACCACACAAAAAGTTTTATTGTACAATTGTTGTATTCAAAATCTTGCATACTGTTTATTCAATAAAGTTATAAAAGTATACTTTTTAATTATAATCATAATTGCTTTAATTTTTATGTATTATTTATTAAAACTGATAAATATTAAAAATAAATCTGTACTGCCATTTTTAGCTTTAAAATTGTCGATTTCTTTTACTGTACTCATTTTAGACCCGATTTTTCTTAATTCAAATTTTTGAATAATTTGCAATTTTATTGCGGTTTCTTCAGCTTCGAATTAGCTACGTTCCACTATATTTTGATGATTTTAAAATAGCAAGAGGGGAAAATTGTAGTTTTATTTTACTATAGTAATTTTATTTATAGAAAAGTTGAATGATATATATCCTCTTTTCCAGAATCTATCTGTTGAATTCAGATGATTTCAGTTCCCACTCTATTCAAAATATTTCTGTGGTCGCATCATGTAAAAAGCCCTTGGCCGAATCTGTTTCTATCCTTCTTGGAGAACTTGAGGTTTGTACTTCTCAGTTATAAAAAAGATCTTAAATTTAAGTATTTCTTTAAAATCTAATGTTGAAAAATATTGAAAAACAATGTTTAATTTTCTTTAAATTAAATCAAAGTTCTTCCTGTTATGTTTTATGTATGCTATATAATTTAAATATTTTCATATTATTACTGATATACATGGTGTTTCATCTTTAAATTACATTTCTGCATTTCACCTTTTACTCAGTCCTTGTAAATAATAGCAGTTAAAATTTATTCTACGGATGCCTTTTATACTTATAATCATCAAGAAGATCCCCAGATGAATGATAAGATCTCGAAAATATACAAAAGTAAATATTTATTAAGTTCCAAAGCAGCTTTGATTATGCATTACAGTTTTACAACTAACAGAGAACAAGATCATCTAAAGCAAAATTCTCAGAATATATCTTTTTTTGTTTTTCACAATCGGTTGCCATACAGTACAAAGTTAAAGTGAAACTAAAATAATTCGGAAGTTATAGGTGGAGCTGTTTATGTCTAAATATTGAAATAAATAATATTACTATTATAGTGAGTTGAATAGCATAAATTTAAACAGAATTAAATATTTTACAATACGAACAGTCCTGTTCTCCATTTAATTTTCAGCTTTACAAGTTCTGGGTTTAATTTTTACTAATAAGTGCCATTAAAGTTATTTTTACATTACAGTTATTTATTATTATTTTGAGACAGTAATGTGAAAACACTTAAGTCTAAAAAGAAAAATGGCATAATTTCTCACCATTTTTTTTTTTTCTTTTTATGAAACAGTACCCAATAATATTCACTTTCTTATCTCAAACCAGAATGAAGTGTTTTGATTTGTTAATTGGTTATTAATTCTTCAAATTAATTAATAAATAAATTTATCGAATAAGCTGCCTGAATTTCTTTTCTGAAATCAGTCTCAATCCTAAAAAAATATTTTAATATTTCATTTTTAGGCAAAAATGTCTCTTTAAAAGGTTAACTGTACAGGTTGAATGATTATGACTGTAGCTCTTGCGTCATTGATCCCTTTTTTAATTTATTTTAGGTTTTGCCTGTCTATCCTACATATAATTTGATGTATGAAGATTTAACTTGCAAGTATGTCTCTGATAACTCGCCTACGATAGACGTTGAATGTGTTCTGAAGTGGCAATATCATTCGTCGATTTCTTGCTCTGATATATATGTTCAGCCTTTAAATGAAGATGAGCAATTTATTTGCACTACTAACCAGTCTTTTTACAAGATAAAATGTAGTGTTAAGTCAGTTTCTGAAATAGCTGTGATTCTGCACCCGAAAACTGCTGGGAGTGAAAATTTCCCAATTGCATCGATCAAAATACCATTAAAAGTGTAATGAGTTGGGTATTTTACTTTACTGCAATTTTAAAAAGTGTTGATTTCTCATTGTGGATGTTCAACATGTGAGATGTGATGTTTTCAGTTACTTAGTTTGCCATACTTTGTTTATTAATTATGAAGATATTGATTAAGAAAATGCATTTTTTATTAGTTTAATATTGAATAATGTATTAAATAGTAAATTAGTTTTGATAAATAACTTTCTATCTTTTGTTTCTATGTTTATTTTGAGAATCTAATACACAAGAAAGTAAAGAGAAAATTTTCAGGAGATTAGGATGTTATTGAATAAATTATAATGGATATGAAAGTTTATGTACATTTTTACCTTTGTGTGAATTGTCTTGGATCTACCAAAATGATTAACTGTAAAAGCAATTTAGTCTTTTTATGCTAGCAAATTATTTCTTCAAGTCGAAGGAAATATTTTTGCTATATTTTATTAATCATGGATTTTTTAAATGAGTTAAATCTTGATTCATGTATTTAATAATAAATAAGTTTTCATAATAACATTCTATCTGTTTTGTTTCAGTATTTATTCTGAGAAGGCAATACACAAGAAAGTAAAGAAAAATTTTTCAAAAATTTAAACAAAGTCAATGTATATTTTCACCTTTGTATGGATTGTCTTGTATCTGCAGAAATGATTAGCTGTAAAGGCGATCCAACCTTTTTGTGATGGTAATTTTTTTAAGTTGTTGGAAGATGAAACGTATTAGGGAAATGATTCATTGATCTCTACTAGTAATAAAAGAGAAAGTCTGTTGGCAGTCTACAGAATAGACCGTTGAACTTAGAGCTACCAAATTCGGCACAGACATATTTTGGATACTGAAGATGTGCACCTCGGAGCCATTTTTTAGAAATTTTATTTCAAATTTAAATTATTTAAAAATTAAACCAAATTCCGTTGTTTTTTGCCAATAACTTATGAATGAATTGATTGACAAAAAATTTTTTATGACATTTTAAAGAGCAAAAAATTATCTTTCCAATGATACCAGTTTTATTATTGCAAAAAAATTTTATCTATTTTTTATAAATTTTTAAAGTCATCAGAATTTTAAGGTCGCTTGTTGCGAGAGTAGAAATTAACATACAGGAAGCGGGGCCGTAGTAGCTGTAAACATCATGTCCACGTGTATCTTCAAAAACAAAATTATTATTGATGTAATCGCTTTGGAAGTACATACTGTAATACCTCGTTACAACAATACTTTGGGGACCAAATAAAGATATTGTTATATCGAGGGGCGGTATAATTACGATATAAAGAACTTAAATTTTGGTTGTTTTAATGTGGACACAATACAACAATATACATTTTGCAAAAAAGCATCCCCAAAGTATTAATGATTGTTAAAGCATACAAAAATTTGAAAATGCAGCTATATAATAAAATAGTTCACATACGTGAGAAACTTATTTATCGAAAAAATCCAATATTTTCGTTTGCTTATTCATTTTTTTTAACTGATAAGTCAACTAACAAGGTTTGCATAGAGTATAATGAGAGAAAATAATCATTATTTGTGAATAAAAGGCTAGAAAAAATGCCCGAATGGACTGAAATTATTGAAGAGCTTCCTGAAATGTCAATAAAGATTGTGATGGATCTGTATCATCCTCATCATTTTCTATTTCGTCTGTGATTTCGGACAGAATATCATCTTCAGTAACTCCTGCAAAACCCATAAGATCATCATCCGCTTTTAAATATCCCTCCACGTTAATTCCAGACATTTTGCCACGTTTTTCTTCAAGCTGAATTAAAGACTTTTGAATGCTCAAAACTCTTGAAACAAAGCTATTTTTGGAATTTTCGTCATTAACAGTTTGCTTATCCTCCATGAAACAAACGTCCGCTTTTTTCCAACAATTACGAATTCTTTTTTAGGTAACTTCCCACCAACTCCCAGCAATACTGTCACACGTTTCCTTACAGCTTTAAAAGGCTCTTCTACTTTATTTTCGATTTTTATGAGTATCGAGTCAACTGACCGCTTTCTATAATATCCCTTGAAGCACTTGATTATACCCATGTCAAGAGGCTTCAAAACTGAAGTGCAGTTGGTTTGATCTTTCACTTCCAGGTATTTTGAAACAGAAATGTTGTTGTAAACCAGAGAAAAAAATGCAATTAAGTTTCTAAAACTGGCAACACTGATAAAGCGATTCCTTATCAACAGATCTGACAACAGAATTTAATTCAGCCATTTTTATTTATGTTGAAAGAAAGGAATCTCTGATTTTTTACAGACGAACTTCTTTTGGAGTAGGTAGTTTATGTTTCTTATTTTTTTGCTAAATATAACTAAATTACTTAAGTTTATTGATATAATATACTAACTTTCCTTACTGCTTAAATGTTGTTATTTAAATCCAATACAGTTCCTTTACTTTTGATTTAACAATTCTTTTCCCAACACATGCACATTAGAGACACACGATTCCCATTGTATGGGGACCCTTGATCCTGGGGATCAAGTCTCCCCAAATTTAAACTAAATTAATGTTAACAATTGTGACTTTCAAGTTTTTTTAACTAATATCAATATTAGTTAGAATATGGTTACCTTGATTTTGGATGGTTGACAAAGTCAGAAAGTTAATATGTGGTGCACTTGATGGTTAGCAAGCACATGATTTGTTTTGTTTTTGTTACTTTTTGGGTTATTTTTAAGTCAGAAACCTATTTATAAATTAGAAAAGTAAAATTCCATTTGATATGTGTTAAGTAACCAAATCTTAAACACCCTATGTCGATATACATATTGAGCTTTAAAATTTAATTCGGGCAATAGATGGTTCATTTTATTACAATGATTAAGAACTCTATAAGCACTCCCAAATATTTTGAGCTAAAGAAGATCTTTTGTGTGAATATTTAAAAACATCAAGTAAATTACATCATGAACTTACTCCTATGCAGTTAAAAAAGTTAGCATTTCAATACGCTATGAATAATGATAAGAAAGTTCCTGAATCGTGGAAAACAGAAGAGTGTGCTGGGTATGATTGGTACAGAAACTTTATGGATCGTAATAAAACATTATCACTTCGGACACCAGAGGCAATTAGCCTTAATTGTGCAGTTAGTTTCAATAAACATAATGTTAACATGTTTCTCTTTGCAAATTTGGAAAAAACATAGAAAGAAGAAAAACTGGACCCACACTGTGTACGGAATATAGACGAAACTGGTTTTACTACAGTACACAAGCCACCAAAAATAGTAACTATTAAAGGGGAAAAACAAGTTGGAACTGTTACTTAATCAGAACGAGGAGAATGAGTCACAATTTGTGCCGCAGTAAATGCAGCTGGCAACTCCATACCACCATATATGGTATTTCCCAGAGTTAATTGGCAAGACCGAATGATACATGGAGCATGTAACTGGCTGGATGAATGCTCCTAACTTTGTAAGATTTTTACAGCACTTCCTGAAGCATGCAAGATGTAATCAAAACAGTAAAGTGTTAATCATAATGGATAATCATCATAGCCATATAAGCACTGACAGTTTGAATTATGCCAAAAAAATGGAATCATTTTGTTAACAATACCACCACACGCTTCTCACAAATTGCAGTCTCTCGATCGTACTGTATATGGACCACTTAGAAGATATTTCGATGTGGCTGCTCAAGACTGGATGACTAATCACCCTGCTCAAAGAATAACAATTTATCAAATTGCTGAATTGATCGGAATTGCCTATCCTAAAGCCATGGCGCCAACTAACATAACAAATGGATTTAAGATGAATTTTTATCATCTCTCGTCACAGATCAACCATTAACTCCAACAAGCAGTAATACAAGTACAGTTAAACCAAACATAGTGACTGCAGAAGAAGACAAGCATTCGCTAAAGTTTCATTATCCCAAACGGGAAAATCTAAAGGGAGGAAAAAAGGATCTTCAAAAATTTGTCAAGCACACCAACTAAAAGACAGATTAAAGAAGAAATACAAGATCCCCAACTGAATAAAAAGAAATCAAGAAAAACTCATTTCATCTCAAGAAAGAAAAGTAAAAATGAAAGCCATGAATCTTTAGAAAGTGAGAGCAGTTATAGTGTTCACATGATTCAACCGAGCCAGATTCACTTGATGTATATTCTGATGAAATCAACGAAGATCCACAAAATTTGTCGATGGATGAAAATGACTTTGTCATTGTGCGATTTCCAGGAAAGAAGAAAATTAGTCATTTCGTAGGAAAAATTGAAAAGATTTCATCATCTGAATGCGAAATCAATTTTCTAAGAAAAAGAGGACTTCATTCCAACCAATTTATTTATCCAGAAAATGTTGGCATTAGTGTTGTGAACAATGACGACATGGTCAAAAAACTACCTAAGCAAGCCATGCTCGGTGGAACTCTTCGAACTGCAACAATTTTAACATTTATGTTTGATTTTTCAAGCTTTGAAAATGTTATTTGATCATTAATTTCAGCGATAACAATCATTCATATGGGAAACAGTGATTTTCACCAAATGTAGAATTTTCTTTATGTGTTTTTCTCCCTTTGTTACATGTTAGTCAACAATAAATTTGATTTCTATTACTTAATTTGAATAATTTCAATGCCATCTGTTTCAAGGATCAAGTCTCCCTAAAATTGGGGAGACATGATCCTTTTTTAATTGTTGGAAAAAATTTTTATCTTTATTTTAAAAATGGTTTTTCAAAAATAAAAAAAAAATACTACAACAAAAAAGACAAATGAGCCTTTAATAATGACTGAAAACACTTTTTTAAAATTTTGTTTTTTCCAAAATAAAAAAAAATCCCTTTTCGGCAAGCTTGAAGGCAAAGGTAGATTCCTTTACGTTAATGTTACAGAAGTAATTGGAGAGGATTGTATTAAATACGACGGACCTCTTTTGGTTTTAATAATATGATTTATTTTTCTCCGCTGAATGGGAGTTGATTTGTTGTTCGCACATGGGCGAAGCTGTTGACAAGATCAGTATTTCTTTGATACTGCAAGGTTCTTACATTCGGCCACTTGAGGGCGCTACAATTGGTAGGCGGGGAATTGTGCTTACGTAACAGTAATGAAATATTACATATTGATCAATACAGACATAGCCAACGACATTGTTGTTTCTACACATTGCAATATTTACGCTGTGATTCTGTTTCCATGACATTTAATTTTTTACTATATCAAGGTTTTATTATTCCATTTTTCATTCCAAAAGTTATGCTAGATTTATTGGTCAGTAAATTGGTCAAATTTTTTTTTTTATATCCCAACACATAATCATTCAATACGTAATAATCATAAAGAAATAAACATCCCAGCAGCGCAAATATCCCCTAAATAACATTAAGCCAGCCTATTTGAAACAGTAGCAAGAAATTGACACTTGGCATGAATGAAGAAAGACTCTAAATTAGTTTATTTAATCTAGGTTACCATATAATTGTGCGAACATTACTTTGTCATATGGTAAAATCACATCACATGAAACATTTAAACATTACTAGAATGTGCTCATTTAGAGAACTCCCTGGTTACAGAGCTAATAGTTATTAAATTCTTTACATATAAGATAAAAAAAATTATTAAACATTGTGAGTTCCAAATTTAACACGTGTGTTTAAAGCACAGGATATGAATGCAGCCATTTTGAACAGGAAATTTAGATCTCCATCGACAGTTAAAAGCAAATACTCAGGCAGAAAACCCCAAAACAATTTTAAAGTTAATGAGATATTTTTCATTATAAAAAAGGATAAAGGGAACTCTTAGATATCTAACGTTTTTGGCTATTTTATATTAAATTTATTAAACAAATCTTGGTGCAGTCATATTTAGTTAAATATGAAATTAAAGTAATCTGTCAAATTAACTAATTATCAAATTAACTATTAAAATTAACTGTTTGATTAATTAAAATTAACTATTTACTTAAATAAAATTAAATATTTAATTAATTGTGACGATATCTTCAGTAAAACCTTTTTTATGGCTCATAGTATATGCCAGCAATCTTAATCTTGTAATGATCTAATAATTATCTTAATTTAAATAAAAGTTATTGTGTCTGTATGTATGCTCCACATCTCCTCCTAAACCACTGGACTGATTTCAACCAGACTTTGCACACTTTTTTTATTTAAGACAAGAGAAAGTTCACCTTAACTTTTCAAAGCCCAAAAGCTACTTACAATTTCAGTTAATTAAAAAATTAAGCAAGGCGTTTTTCCGCGATATCTTTGGAAAACATTATCTCACGGAACTATTTTTACACCTTATTAAATTTTTTTGAAAATTGGCATTTTAGTGACAAACATTTCATTTCCATACAATTTGTTTCTCTCATTTTAATATTTTTTCAAAATTAATTTTATACAGAATTCGTAACAATATTCTTTATTGTTGAAGAACAAGAATAATACGAATATATGTAGTTGTCAGAATACATTCATAGAATTCTGGACTAATGCTAAAAGAAAATTTTAAAAGTAGACGATTAACAATTTATATCAGGACCAAATAATGATTGATTGATTTTCATTCTTTAAATTAATGAATAATTAACTAGTTAATTTAATTGTTTCGAAATATTCATTGAAACCTTTCTTTCTTTTACTTTAGTAATTGTTAACGAAATTTGAAGTACCTATATAACAAATAATAATTTATGGAGAAAACAGCTGCTTTTAAGAATCGTTTGTTTCAATTGATATTCTCATTTTAATTAAAAACGTTTCAGATCAGAAAAGGAATTTGTGTATTATAATTTTTATACAATAGTAGTTTTTCAATTAAAAATATTAGACATGAAAGCATTTTAATCCGGAGCAAAGCCAGGTATATCAGCTTGCTTACCATACAAAAAGTGGATGTGAATGCGGCTGATGGGAGCACATACATCTAAGTAATTCTTGCTGTCAAAAAACTTTCAATATAAAAGTAGTTTGTTATGATAAGGTGATAATTCCCCTAATTGAAGGTTTCTTTCTATCTTCAATCGTAACAGAGTAATGGGGAAATTATAAATTGGGCGGGCTGGGGAATTGAATATCGCTTTTCGGCTCATAACTTCTAAGCAATTTTAGCTGATAAAAACTTTTAATATAAAGGTTGTTCGTTCTGATAATTCGCCTAATTGAATTTTTTTTTTTTTTCCTATCTTTAGTCCTAACAGAGCTATGGGGAAATGATAAAATGGGGGAGGGGATAGAAAGTGGCATTTTAGCTCATAGCTTCTAAAAAATTGTAACTATCAAAAAAGTTTCAATACAAAAGTTTTTTATTATAAAGAGGCAATAATTTGCCTATTTTGAGTTTTCATTCTATCTTCAATCGTAAAGGAATTATGGGAAAATGAAATTTTCAGTCCCCCACCATTTCCCCCACCTGCAAGAACGAAAGCGGGTGGAAGAGACTGCAAATGACGAGAGCTTTCCAACGAGGGGTAACATGCATAAGCTAAAACATACTTTAAGTTAGGAGGAGGGGAGGGAAAGGGTGGGAAAATCACTTTTCAGCTCATAACTTCTAAGCAATTGTAGCTATCGAAAAAGTTTAAATGCAAGAATTGGTCATTATGCTAAGGCAATAATTCGCCTAATTTGAATTTTCTTTCTATTTTCAATTGTAAAGGAATTATGAGAAAATGAAAATTTCCACCCCCATTTCCAGCCCCTTTGAGCTGGATAGCCCATCTACAAACTCGACCAAGATTTTCACTATCCTTACAACATATCCCAAGCTGGTTAAATTTACTTCAAAATTACGCCAGTTATCGTGTTCACAAGATAACATGGAAAAAAGCATTATATATATATATAATGCTCCATTCTTCCATTTTCGTTTGTTTTGTGCTTTTAGAGGGGATGACAGCAATTTTTAACGGATTTCGTTTGTCGTCAGCAGAAAAAAGCACAAATTAATATCATGAGCGAGCTTCTCTTCCTGACGAGCGGCTCGCTATGATATTTTTCATTTTTTTTGGTTTTTGTCTATTTAGCCATTTTGTCCTTTTTTACTGTTTTTTGAGTTTTTATTTTGTGTTTATATGTTGGTTTTGATATATATATATATTAATATAAATCTAAATATAACTTATTATATATGATCATACACATACAAAGTAAACAAGACATATCAAGAAGCAGATCCTAAACTAAAAAGTCATTATTTGAACAATACAACCAAATTTAAAACAAAATCTAAACAATTGAAAATACTATAGATACCATGAACAAAAATTAAGTATAAACATTTATATGTCAACAAGTAAAAAACTCTGTTGTTATTAAAAGTATTGAAAAAGTCAACCCAAGTATATGGAGTTTTCAACAATTCATATAGCAGCTTGGCTGTGGACAATATTACTTTATAATATAAGAAGATCTGCAGAAATTTTCCGAAAATCGTGTCATGAGAACCATTGCAATAGGTAGATTTCCTATAAGGAATCTACCTAAAATTAAAAACTGTGAAAAAGAGATCAAATCTCCCCTATACATTCCACACTAATTTATAGATTCAAATGTCATGGAAAATTTATGGTCTAAATTGGATTAAAGAAGATGATAAAGGACGATTAAGAAGATCTGTATCCTTTAAGAGAAGAGTGGCCAAAATTTCGGTTGAAACAATAAAAAATACTCGTAGAATCCGTGCCTAAGTGAATGCAAGTTTTGATCAAGGCAAAAGGATTTGCAACTGAATATTAACTTGCTTATCGCAAAAAAATAAATAAAAGTGCATACTCAATTTCATGGCATTGTTTTACGTCCATGATATTTATTCATTTTCAGAAAAAAATAAAATGGATCAGACAATTTTTTTTCTTTACAAATTGGAAGAGAAAGAGCAACAGCATCGATAGTAAGAAATATGATTTTCTAGAGATAAAATTTAGCTTGTTAAGTAAAAACAACATCAATACTCAATTTTGGCATTGACTGTATTTGTTTTGAATATGTCATTGTTAAAACATTTAAAGAACCATTTCTTTTTCATGAACTACACAGAAGTAGTTTCCAAGTATTAAACTACCTCCAAAATATTCTTTTTTGTTAAGGAAGTAGCAACCAAAATATACAGAAGAATACTGAGGACAGCAATCTTATATGGTGATGGTTACCAAGAAATTTTGAATACTAAATGCATTAGTACATTCCTTTTGAATAAAAATTAACCGAGTAGCACTCATAATGAAGACAAGAAAATTCGAAAGAAAAATAAAACTACAAAATTCAGGTCAATATGTGATTAGTATATAAAATATGACAAGCATTTCACATTAATGTCTTAATGAACATGTACTGCACATTTGTCATTTTAAAATGAAAGTGCAGTTTGCAAAATCAATTTTATTATGTATGATAAAGGCAGTCTGACTTACAATTAGGTTATGGTCGCCAAACTAGAATTTTTTGCAAACAAAACTTCATAACTTGCGAGATGTGCTGAGTTTTTGTAGGTTGATGAACATTTGCTAACTTGTTTACTAGTTTGAAATTTGCTAATTTAGCTTGATGAATAAGCTTGGCGATGAGATCATAGTTCTACTAAAGAGAATTAACAATAAATTGTTCAACTAACCTGAAAAACTTGTCTATTTCGGATAGGACATTCATAGAGAGAGCTAGAAAATATTCTTGACACTCAGCAATATTGACGGTTTAAAATATGTTTTATAAAAAATCAAAATAAAAAAACCTGAACATTCTTTCTATTTCACATTATGTGATGCTTCATATTATAATAAGTGCATACAGTAAAATTTATATTTTATTTCAACTAAACTATTATAAGTTACATAATGAAATACCTGTATCATATTCAACCTTATAATAAATTGCCAAAATTTTAAATGTCATTTTTGGGGAATTACTGAATTCACTTTGGAGGTATCGTTTCAAACATTACATATATAGTTATAATATATTTCATAATAATTAAAATTTTATAAGAAATCAGTGCGCATAAAATTTTATTTAGTTTTCCCCTCCTATTTATACATTAGCAAAGAGAAGTTTGTAAGAAGTTCAGTTCAGTTCAATGGAAACAAAGTACAACAAAAGTGATAGGGTCAGGTGGGGTAAAATGGTCATAAAATCCACATTTTTTTAACTTAGGCAGATTATAAATATAAGAATTTGTTAAAATACTTAACATTTTCTGATTATTATTTTACATTACATTATTGAAGAACACATTGCATTAAAATTTGGGAAATAAATAATCGATTTTAACAATTTTATGACTCTTTCTTTTTGTCATGTTTTTATGACCACTTTAACCTATGGGGGTGGGCTAAAGTGGTCATAATTAAAAAAATAAGTATAAAACGAATTTTAAGTAAGCCAAGTTTTTAAAAATATTTAACAAAACTCAATATAGTTTCAACTTTAAAAGAAAATCAGTTTATTTGATCACATTATACATTTTTAATAACCTATGATCAAAAGTTGGCTCATTAAGAATTTTAAGGATATCTAACTCTTCAATTACAACAATCTTATGATTTTCAGGAAAGGTGTAATAGTCTCAAGTTTTAGATATTTTATTGTCAGACAATCTCCTATTTTATCAAAAACTTGTCCAATAAGCTCTTTGATTGATTCTCCTTCATATTTTGCCAACATCCCACAGAAATACTGTGATAATTGATTATCTGCAATTGTGGATTCACTTGAGTGAATAAAAGACATTTACTGATTTTTATTAAGTTTTTCTTTGCATATTTTTAACTGTTTTCTTGCATCTTTCTTTTTGTAGTTTTATTAGTGATTTCTTCAGTCAAACCTTCATTATTGCTTTTTAACTTTTCTTATTCCTCTTGAATCCTATATGGCCACTTTATGTACAGCTGAAACAGGTGGCTTTTGAGTTGTAAATACAGCTCCTGTCAAATCTTTTAAAGTGTAATTATACAAAATAATAGTGCAATTAAATGCAAGAACTTTTTTTTACTGTTCCATAAGTCATGTAACTTCTGCGCCAATCAACAATTAAAAGAACAGGTTTTTGCAAAGCTAAAGAAAATTGCATAAAGCCATTACCTTTAGTCTGTTGCTCATATAAATGAGCTCCTTTGTAAATAATAAAAGGTAGCATGCAATCATTTGCTGATGCACCAAAAAGTACATCCCATTTTCTGTAATTAGCTGATTTCTTATATGCATTATGGGATGATTTTGGTACAAAAATTGGAGTTACCCAGTTTCATATCTTTAATTATAATCTGTTATATATCTTAAATTAATATTTAACTAACATCTGTCTAACAAATTAAGCTTGAGTAATGTTAAAACAGTGATGGATGTTAATCCTGTCCCTATGATCACTTTACCCCATCTTACTTAAATTACTATAAAATAATATCTGTAATTAATCCTGCTTATCTGTTAATGAGGAAGTATTCTTGAGATCTATTTCTAGCTTTCTGATTAGTCAAACTAACGAAAACTAAATTAAACAAAATGTAGGAGAGAAGTGAAATTAGGTTATTCCAACTTCAAACTGCTATATAAACAAACAAAATGGATATTTTCTCCTACTAAAGTTGTTGCAATTAATATAATTTTAAATGTTAAACTTAGTTCTTAACTATTTAAAGCTAAAATAAAAAAAAATTACATTCAAACCAATATTCATTACAAAATTATAGCATTTTATTTGATGTATGACCACTTTACCCCAACTACTTCATAAATTAAAGACAAGACAAAACAAAAGAAAGTCAGGTTTAATTACCTTTCTCATACAAAAATCAATGTTTTCTTGGAATTTAATATAAAAATGATTGCATTTCCAGATAATTTTTACTGCTTTAATTGATTCTGATGCATTAAAATTTTGAGGCAATTTCTCGTCTTGAACTTGAATGATAGGAGTTATGGGATTTGAAGCAACAAAGGCTGTAATCCCCATCAACACCTCGTCTGATCTCCAGTTCGTGTTTACATCTTTCTGTTGTTAGTCAGAGAACAGCTCCGATTGCATATCCGATACAGAGCAGTTGCCAGGCGCATCATTCGGAATGCGCAGTTGCACCTTGGCCGATAGAATTGGTTTTCACTAACCTGCAACCTGGATCTGTACTATTTCTTCTTTTAACCGAAAATCCTGCTCGGTTGTCCTCCAATTTCTTCAAAGTAAAAATTTATTTTAAGGTAACTTTTTAAATTAAGGGATCACTGGCAAAGCCTGAATTTTCGTGTAGCATGAGCTAGTAAAGATATGGGTCTGCCACGATAATGCGAAAGCTGACGGAAGTGACGTAGTGAATGTATACACTTCTGGGTTGCTATTTTGGCATGTTATCTCAAATTCTTGGTTTTTGGCGATTTTTAAAATTAAAAAATAAATCTGTTGGCTGGTGAATTGGCGACTAAGACTCGTAGTTTCCGTACGGCGTACAAGTAATTGTTTTTGGAAACTGTTGAGCTGTTGTATACAGCAGATCCGTGCCCTTAAATTTTTGCTGAAGAAAAGAAAAAAAGAGAGAAAGAACTGGGAAGAGTATTTCTTCGCTGTAAAAATAAGTTTTGCTTCTGAAATTAATTGATGAATAAAAAATGTCTGTATTAATATTCGTTATTAGTAAACAAATAAAGAGGAAAAACGCAGGACACTGATAATTTCAAATTGCGTGAATAAAGCGACACATGTCGTCTAACATTATTTAACATTAGTACTCATTAATTTTTTGAAAGAATTCATTATATTTTTAAGACTTAATGAAAATTGGATTTATTCTAATAATAGTATTCCTAAGTTAAATTCCTAAAAATTATTGCTAAATTAAAAAAAAAAATAATAATTATGTGATAGCTTATGAAAAAATTATTCATCCGATATTTCAATTACAAAGTTTTGAATATTATTGTTAGGCTTTATTTCGTAAATAACTATACTGATTGAATTTATAGATCATATGTAGTCATAAAATGCTTTTTTTTTTTTCATTATATAGCAAAACTTGATCATTTCCTTTATTTTACAGCTAATATTAACATATAATTTCTCCAAAAAGAGGAAGAATGAGAAATAAATTGTCTTTTTTCTTTGTTATTTTGCCCCTTTCAAGCAATGTAATATTTTACAAATCACATTTTGTTCCCTTTTTATTTTTCTGTAATTATACTTTTCCTTTTTTAACAATTAATACAAAATTAGATAATTAGTATCTGAAGAATTATTTTGCTATTTTAATTGGAGTAATGTGGAAATATGATTTCGTAAAAATATAAAAACAGACTCTGGTTTTCATTCTAATATTCCTTTTAAGTTAAATTCCTAAGAAAACTCATTCAGTGGCTAAGACCTATTAACTGACTTCAAATTGGTACCACTTACTGACTACAAAAATATAAATAGGCTTTCTAGTGCACATCATCTGAAAGCCAAATAATAGGCTTTCATAAGTTTAGATATTTACTGTACTTTCAATGTAGTCTGATAAAAAGAATTTTCTTGGCCTTGCTTTTGTAGGCTTTGTTATTAAAGAAAAGTATTTTTTTCACCATCAACATTTATCTCTTGTGTGCATCAGCCAAAACTAAATTTATAAAAAATCTACCAAAATTAATCAGAATTGAAAGCTTTTACCTTTAATTTATTTCATCAAATATAAAAAAATGAATTGTATGAAAAAGTAAGCCATTCTTATGTCTATTCCAAAATCAGGTGTAATTTCATTAATGATTAAAATGCTCAAAACAGCATTAAAAACAAATCCAACATACATCAACTTATTACTGGTAGATGCAGTTTTTTATGAATTTTTTTTAATACCAATAATTCACAGATTGTACAGCTACACTGGTGAAAAAAATACTTTTCTTCAATAACAAAGCCGGTGCATGGTTAATAGGTGAATTTAATAAATTATAGTGACTTCTACCAGCGCTACCATAACCAGAAAATAAAATTAATTTGATTTAGAATAACTGAAACTTGGATTCTACGAAATAAAATTTTAAAAAACAATTATAATCACTGTTTCATTCGTCCTTTTGCATTATATCACCTTCATACAGAGTAAGTATTCTCAATATATTTAAATTTCAAAGAGCAGATTCTCATAAAAAGTGCAAAACTGTGTACTGAAGTAAGTCATTTTCTTCTAAGTAAGTACTGAAACAGTAATAAGTAAATGTGTTGTAACTTAGCAATATTGGAAATAAAGATATTGCTGCTCTGAGAAATCAAACCCCATATCTAATTTACATTTAAAAAAAATAAGTCTTGAAGTATGGTAAAAATCATATCATTTGATGAAAAACAAATTATACAGGATTAACCCCTTGCACTCTTATGTTCAGTCAGACTCAACATTCTGAATAAGTATCTTTTACACATTCTTGTTGAATAGCGCTTATTGTTAAAACCATACAATAGCAAAAACATGCAGGTTAATTTTAGGAATTGAAACAAATTAATAACAATATTTTTCAGCTTCCTAAAATGCTAAATCAATCCTTACACTAACACATGTATTATTATACATCTTGTTACCTTTCAGAGTGCAAAGGGTTAAAACAAAAACCTTGTGCAGTTCCTCCCGGATAACAAAGACCTTCTTCCTCCAAATTCAGAATAATATCTCTTCCCCTATGTAAGTTCAATTCATCTACATCAAGATTTCTCTAGTATTCTCAATGAAGCCCTTTCCTCAAGCAAACTTAACTTCAGAATTATGAACTCATAAATTCTTTAGACACGATCTTCTAATTCTTCTTTGTAGCATCCATGCAAAAACTGTTTCTCACCAAACATCAACCAAGAACTCATCAAAAAGGATAGTGCAGTTCTTCACAATTAGTGTACCTGCTATTGCATTTAATCCTTTTAGTTATATTGACTGAACTTTGTATTCATAACCTTCTACATTACATTATTTTCATATCCTTGAATTTTCAGTTTGTCTTTCCAAATCAAATGAGCAGATTTTTTCCCATATTACTAGTAATGCTCTCTTAGCTCCTTATATGCTATTACGGTTATTAGTAACCAAAAGCTCCCATTTCCAGTTTGTCGAGTAATAAATTTATATTTCACATTTACTCCACACATCACCTTGTAATTATACTCATCTTCACCATTTCATGTTCAGCTACATAATATTTCTCTGTGTTTTAAGCATAATAAGTATTATCATATTTTGTAATCTCAACTATTACTGTTATATAAATCAACCCAATTAAATTTTGTTAAAATATCTTTTTCTCCTACGCTGTTCAGAATGTTTCTAAGAGTTTATTTTTATCCGTATGGATAATTTTTTTAACTTTTTCATCTCAGTTCCTTAATTATCTGTAATTTTCCCTCATCATTTTATGCTTAGTATATGTTTTGTGTATATATATTTTATTGGTAGTGATTAGTTCATTAGATTATATAATAAAGTCAAAATTGTATTCGGTGTTTGTATTGCAACGCAGGCTATATATGTGTAATTTTTTTTTCAATAAATCCTTTTGCATTCAACTGACAATGAACCTTCATGGTTCTGAGTAGGTGGCAAATATTCAATCCTTTTGCCAAGTATTTGCCCAAATAAATTTCATAATAATTTTTTTTAAATGTGCTTTTAAATATATTTATCAAAGAAAATTTCAGAATTACATTTCAATACATTTAGTATAAAAAAAAATCTTAAAAGTTACTTGATTTTAAGTTGCACAGTAGGAATATAAGTGTATATTTAATGTTACATATTATTTAACATTGTAAAGCCTGAAATTATGATGCAATAATTTTGAGCATTTTGAGGGAAAATTCTATTTTATTTGGTTTCCTATATTTTACCAGTTTCAAAAAAAAGTAATGCTCACTATACACTATGCTTGCAGGAGCTGAAAAATATTTTCTTGCAAAATTTATCCCCTTCCCAACCAATTAAGTGGGTTCTCTGTGCTGCCTATTAGAAGTTCTTTATCAAAATAGGAATTTATATCTAGTAATTTATTTATCCACTGAATTTTCTTCTGTGTTTGTTATTGTTAAGTTCTGCAATGATGACTTTATTTTTGTGAAGCAATCCCAAATTAAAGGGGATTTATTATTCCTTATTTACTGGAATTATTATTTGAATTCAGGTATTTAAAATACTACAAAAATACATGAAGATGTTAATTTTTTTAAATATGCAAATAACAATAAAAAAAATCAATTTCATTGATTTTTTCATTTAAAATTTCAGAACTATTTTATTTAGAATCGAAAGTGAAGTATTCGGCAGCCTGATATTCAGTATTCAGCTATTTGGCCAAATCACTATTCAATACATCAAGTTCCGAGTTGTCTCTACATATTAGTTTTACATTACACTCACCCTAAATCTATACTTCTTTTTAGTAATTAATGGATTGATGTACCCACAGGTCAGGATACAATGGTCCACAGCATAGGGCAATGGCGAATCCAAGATTCAGGTCTGGGGGGTGCCAAGGTCATAAAAATTTTGTGTCATAGTGACGAATGTCAAATCTCATGGCTTATGTAAACCAAAACACTTTAACTTTACTGACTTTCCTCACCTGACAATAAGAATCATAAATAACACTACAATACTTTTGATAATTTAATAACAAAATACAATTAAATAACTAGACAAAAAATGTTTTCGACCGTGTCAACACTACAAGTACAATTGACTAGAAAAGTAGGAAAATTTTTGAGCCTGTCAAGCCAGAAAGCAATGTTGTCACAATTTTATTATTTTTTTACAAATGAAAATTAAGAACAAACAGTTGTAGTGATTTTAAATAAAATAATGTTAGTTTAGCTCTGGGGAGGGGGTTGTAGCCCGTTAGGCCCCCCCCCCCCCCCGGATTCGCCACAGGCATAGGGTACTATGGACCACCAGTAAATTTTTAAAAATATATTAACGTAGTACACATTTTAATGGCACAAAATATAGAATGCATCATATTTGTTTATTCATAGCTTCAGTCATACATATAATACAAGATTAACAAATATTAAAATTGGCAAACGACACATTAAAAAAATTTTGTGTAATTGAAAGTCTCCTGTTTTCTTGCGAAATTGTAGCTTCCTCATCATAATATCTTGAACGTTTATAAGAGATTGGTCATCTATGGAAATGCTTCTATGGGTCAGTATTAGCCTTTTTTAAAATTAATTTTATATCATTTAGCACTTAATTTATGTATAATATCCATAGATATAAACTAATAGGGGCATTGTTTTTTTATAGAATCATACTATTTTATTTAATTTTTTCTTAATATAGCTATAATATAAAAATTAAAAAGTTACTGAATGTTTATAAAAATGTAAACAAGAAAAATATCAAAGAACATAAAATCTTGTTTACTATTCTTTGGTGCCTAACTGGTGTTAATACATAGATTGCACTTAAAAAATGTGTATACTACATGATTCAATGGTTAATTAACTTATTAAAATAAAACAATTTGCTTATTCTTATATAATGTGCGACTTTTAAAAGCATATTGTACCCCATGTGGAACTTTGACAACAAATTGATTAAAAAATAAGAAATTTTATATTCAGTTATTTTAGCTGCATTAAATATAATAATATATTATCTTACCAGTTTATTGTATAGAGTAGTTTTTCTGGACCACAATTCTTTAATCCAGAAAAGAAAATATGCTTAATTGAAAATATTTACTTTTAGCTACACAAATCAAGAATAACAAGGCTTAATTGTGAGTTAGGCACATGGTTTTAGAGTTTTTTTCATCAATACAGACTTGGAATCAGTGTGCCAAAATATGAAACATTCAAAATTATAAATAAAATAAATAATAGGATGTGGTCCATTGTACCTGGACTCCCTTATAATTTAAAACCTTATAACACTCTTTAGGAAATCGTTAATGTTTTCTACAACATGAATCCATTTTCTCATACAGAAAAGAGAATTTTGGAGAAAAACATTACACTTAAAAACAAACCTTAGCCGAGTTCCAAATTCATATACTACATCCTTACTCTAAACTTTTAAAAAAAGAAAAACATTTGCAAACCTTAATCTTTGATATCATGGAGAGTAGTAACTTAGTCCACTCAATATCAAAAATTTATTCTTGAATAATAAAATTACACAAAACTATCTTGAAAAATATTCACAACAATTTTTAACTGTGTCTGAAATCTTTTTTTTTTTTTTTTTTGGACAGTTATTTTAAAATAATCATGAAATTGATACATAACAGATCTTGAAAAATATTTATATGAAACAGTCAAAAATATGCAACAGCTTGATAAAACATATACAGATGAAGCCTTGTATCAAGAATCCATGAATAAGACTGAACTAAAAAATGTTTGTGAATGATGTCAGATTGAGCATACAAATACAAACACCATCTAGTTTTTAATTTTCTTCCCGCTTCACCACTTTCTTCATATCAAGAATCCATAAGAGGCCTTGGATCCAAAATCTAAAAATAAAGACTGAACTAAAAGTTTATAATTGATGTGAAATTGAGCATACAAATATAAACACCATCTTCATTTTTTTTTTCTTCCTGCTGCAAGTAGTTTCTTAACTGTTATTTGAATAAAAATAAACAAGTAACATAAACAGTAAAAAAAATTGCCTTATTTATAATTAAATTCAAGGGCAAGCTCTGTACATATTGCACCATTTTCCACATCACCCAGGAGGTACAGTGTACAGATGCCCCTTTGTTTATATTTATAGAAAACATAGTAAGGTGGGTTCCCCAGTAGGCCTATAATTCCTTCTATGTTAGCATCAGGTTAGTGAAAAAGTTTTTTCTGGATGGAAGGCTGGCCTTTTTATCTTCAAGGCCCAATCTTTAATTTGGCAGAAGCCATTTCTGAGGTTGATGCATTTCTGGAGTTGTGACTATAACAGTTCTGGCAGGAGGGATTTCACAATCTACCAAAATGTTTTCAGAAGAACTGAATGGAAACTAATTCAGAGTTTGTATAACCTTTTTTTTTTAATTTTGAAATATATTTTTGCATCTGGAAAGAATTTTATCCCCAACCTGATATTTGACCTCCTCAATCCTACCTTTGCCTCAGAGAGACACTGAAAAACAGTTTTTAAAATTTCTCACATTAACTGAAAGGCTTCTAGATTTTAAACTAATACCAAGTGGATTAATTAATAACTTTATATTTGTTATTTAATTCAGTTTAGGCCCATGTGTCTCCTATAGGAGACAATTATTTTTCTCAAAAAATAATAAGCGATTTAAAAAAAAAAACATTTTTCTAATATGTTTTGATGTATTTAAAAACTGAATATCTCACAAATTAGTGAAATTGATTAATCGAAGTTGGTCTTGGGACTGTGGAGGTCAACTTACTTTCTCAATTCTATTTAAAAGTAATTTTAAAAGAGAATTGAGAAAGTGATCAATAAAGTGCCTAATTATTCTTGGATAAGTAAATTAACTTGGATTACTTTTCAATAATAATTGTAAAGAGAATGGATAAATATCATTAAGTATAATAATTGTACAATTTAATAATATTACCTCAATTACCAGTTATTTTATCATATATAAACTTGCAAAAATTTAAGATACTAAATGGTTTTTCTGAAGATGCACGACTTATTTTATGGTATATGTAAATAACAAATTAAAACACCACAGTTAACATTATCAGCCGAGAAATGTGTTTAGGAAATGTAATTTTCCACTTATTGTCTTTTTGTAAAAGAGCATTCCATTTTTTAAACAAACTAATACAATTGAAATTTGGAGAATTATTTAAAGGGTCATAATATTCAAGTGTATGTTTTTCAATATCTGCTATTAATAGTAACCAATGGGAATTCAGATTGAATGGAATAAATAACAATTTGCATTTCTCGAAATCACTCGTCCAAGAACAATTAGGCATTTTATTGCTTAAAAGTGCGGAAGAAAAAAAATGACCCAACTACATGAAAATATGCAGAATCAGAACATTTATACAAAAAGGAATCTATTATGGTATCGTATAACCAACCTTTCTGAAAAGTTGGCGAGACGGATTTCAGCAATTTTTCTTCCTCTGCAGATATAAACAAATCCAGCGACTTTAACATATAATTAGTAATCCCTATATTATTAACATAAGACATTATCAGAAAGACTAAAATTGTCTATACTTTTAAATTTTGAACTATTACTTTCCCCTATTCCTAACAATTGAAACTCATTTTCTTCACAAAATTTATGGACCATCATTTAGCAAATCTTTATATACATATTCACGAAATGAAACAGTATTGAAGCCTTGTTTATAATCTAACTGAAAGATTAGCTGGTGAGCAAAATAACACACAAAAATGCCACAATTAATTGTATCTTTCTGAAGAACATGATTGGGCGAAGAAATTTTCCATTTTTCAGATCCATTCACATCTAAACTTGTAACTAAATTATTAATAAAAGGTAAGTAGTCATTATTAAGTCTTTTACTTTGAGGATCCAAAATTTTTTTTTTTTGTCTGTAGTAATTAAAAACCAGTGGTGGTTGAAACAAACAAACAGGCACAAATATTATACAATGTCTTAAAAAATTACTATCTATAGTTTTGCAGAGAAGTAACTGAGACACTGAGGAACCAATGAAAGTGAATGTTGTTTGCTTTGAGCACAATCTGTACAAGAAAGCATCAATAACAACATCAAATAACCAGCCACAAACAAAATCTGGAAATTTTGATGTAATGAGAAATATTTTATCTTGAGGCAAAAAGGGATCCAAATTTTTAAAGCTTTATATGTTAAATTATAAATCCCTACTTTCTGAATAGACGTGCTTTTATATTTTAACAAAGCACTAAAGGATTTATTTGTACAAAATTTATATCTTTTTATGGGCTGAGGATTAAGATAATGTTCGTCATACTCTTGTTTTCCTTTTGCAGAAATATTTCCCCGATCATTCTGTTTCGATTGTTTATTAGTTTTAAAAAAATTATTCTGAAGAATTAATTTTCGATTCGGTTGAATTTTTAGACAAGGGATAATGGAATTGATTTTTTTCTGAAACTGTAGAATTCAATACCCCACGGCATCCCAAAATTAAATTTCTCAAAACCGTTTCAACATTACTATACATAACAGTCTGCACTCTTTCATTAGATCTAGCAGTTCAAAGCACAAGTTTTGAATATTGGATTTACCTTGTTCGAGCTGTGAAGTCTACTGAAGCTTTTGTATTTGAAATGTTGTCATCCATTTGAAAATCATCACTATGAAAAGTTATCTTTCCTTGAAGCTTTTTAAGTTTGCTGGAATGGATTTTATGTATAATGCTTACATAAGTTGTTGCTCCTAACAATTACACTAATATAAATGACTACAAAATGCCAGACAACTAATTTCTAAGCATTTTATAAAACAAAAATCATTTTCGTGGTAGATTTCATTCATTTGTGTCACTAAATACTCTTTTGATTGTGACCTTACCAACCAAGAAGTACTGGTAAGTTGAATCACATTATCTATTATTGCTCTACAATTGGCATGCCTGTCTTTAATATATTTGTTACAATGAATTTTGAATGGCATATGGTTAATTTCTTTATAATTTAGATAGTTATCTATTTCAATATCCAAAATTGTATGTGCAAGCCTATCAATACATTTATTAAACTTTCGTTGAAAATAAACAGTTTTCAACTGATTGTGAAATGACTCACAATAATTATTTGTGTCTGTAGATGCATGGGGGGAATTTCTATAGCTAGCACACCACAGCTGAACTCTATTGCTATAATGTTTTTTAAAGTAATCATCAAATTCAGGACTTTTTAACAAATAACACATTTTCAAACTCAACAAGAAGCTTTTCAAATGAATCTTTCTCTTTAATGCTAAGCAACTCTCTTAATCTCAAATTCAAACTCTTTAACAAGTTGTTTATCGGATGCTTTAGCATGCAACTGCCTACTCCAAGAACATAAGACATGCCATTTGCATAGTAAATGTCTAATACTGGGACCAAATACAGTATTGAAAGCTTCAAATGTACTTTGATCATCATCTGTCATAATGTCTTCCTTTAATAATTGAATACAGATACATGCACTTCTATAGATGAGAATAAAATAAATTTTTGAGTTGTAAATAGAAGCTACAGCTTTCACAAGAAAGGAGAATATGAAGTACTTACCTCTGAAGATGCTAACTGTTTAAGAAAATCATTTTGAAGTTGACTTTTGAAATTAAGATGTAATCCATCTTTACCAAAACATCCTCTCCAACATCCAGAATTAGGCTTTAAAAAAATATATCATCGAGATACAGACAGCTTTTTCAATTCTGAATTAATAACCTCAATCTTTTTATTATATTCAAGCCAAAAAGTGTCATTAACTCCAAAGTCGTGGCGATGGCAACCGAGAAATTACTCCGGAAATCAACACCTCGAGTTTCAGATTCAAGGCGAGAATAGTGTCAAAAAGACAATCAAAAATTTGAACGACTCCACTTAAATCCTCAGTAGAACTGTTTGTGCCAACATGAATCAATATAATATCACACGAGTTTAAACTCAAAGATAGCCCTTCGATTCGAATCCGAGGAAAACTTCTGACTTCAATCTCGCTCTGACTCAATAATTCACTTAGATATTTAATTATAAAATCTCCAAGAACTAAAACCTTCATTTTTGTATGTGATAAAAGATAAAATTCACATATAATATAAAATATCACACACACACTGAGATTACAGTAAGCAACGTGTTTCAACAGCACTCGCAACAAATAAAAATGGCTCACATTCACGTTTATCAGAATTGGCGCGCTCGACCCTCAGCTTTCGAGCCAAACAAGTTCCTCGCCAACTCGCCAGTTAGTGTATACATTTACTACGTCACTTCCGTCAGCTTTCGCCTTTTCGTGTAAATTCCCATAAAAACTATGTTACTGCGCATATCGCGTCACGCAAGGGTTACTCTAAGAGCCGTGCGAGAACTAACAGTAGAGTATATGCAAGATGTAAACAAACTGGTGAAACAAATACCTGATGATTCTTGGTTGCTGAAAAATCCCAAAACCCCTCAATCAAATCAAACCAGATCATTCCGAAATTTAACTCTACCTTAAAAGAATAAAAAAATCCATTATCCTTGATGCATTAAAAGTATAATTCAGTATTCTGTCAAATATCTTTTACAAATACTGTTTGTTTTGGGGAAGGTAATATCTGTTATACTATTAAAACCATTGAATATATATATATATATATATATATATATTTTCTTCAATTGAGTTCCATGCAACTTCACGAAAACTTCTTTCTATAAACAAATTTTACATTATTTCAATTATTACATTAACTTGGTGCTTTTGATTTTTAAAATTTTCTTTCTTGTCATGTTATAAGGATATTTAAAGATTATAGTAGCACTTTCTCTTTTTCATAATATACTTTCCTTATCAATTTAAAATGTATTTTGATTATACTTCTTTCATAAATGAAATGAGGAAACTAATTTTGAACTTTATTACCCTTTTCATGTTTTATATCTTTCTTATGGATGTGTAATGAGAATGTTGATGACATAAGCTGGAAGGATTTGCAACTTCAATTTTTACAGGTATTTTTTTTTCCATACTGTTGTAATTTATTGTTGTTTTTTAAAGTGTAAATTAATGAGCTGAAACAATTGCATTCATTATTGAAAAATGTATTTATGTAATCAATGTGAAAAATGTAATAAATAAGTGTAAATTAATTAGCTTCAAAAGTCTTTTTATAACCTATTATTTATAAGTTGTATTAAATGATAAAATAACTGAATATTAAATGCACATTTCCAAAATTTATTTTCACTCAACTTTGATGATTATTTTTTCACTGTAATGTTACGATATGGGAAAATACATTCTCTAGTTACTATGTATTTCTAAATTTGTGTCAAAGGAAGTAAGTGTAAATTTTACTGTGCAAAAATAATTTTTTCATCATTTGAAAATCCAAAAAAAACTTTATAAATATTATTAGGCATAATTTACAACCATGCTTTTCACTGTTGCAATGAAATTCAATCCCTTTTCATTGCTAAAATAAATATTTATTTGCATCTTCCTCTTCCGTTGTTGAAAGCAAAACCTAAAGGATTTTGCTTTCTTTTTTTTATTTCATAAATTTTTCTGTAAAATTCATAAACAATGTCCTCTTAGATACTAAATACATTAGGAAATATATGCAATAAGCTGGATGTTCATGGTTGTTATGTTTTAATTTTTATCAGCACATGTTCGTTGTCATTTTAATCTTGAAATCAAATAATACATATTTTGTGTGAGGAATGAGAAAGTGAAGCTGGTGCTGAGAACTTACTATTAGGCCCGGTGCACACCAGCCAGTGTCGTTGAGAAGTAAAATATAACAATACTAATGCACGTGCCCCCTTTGTGGCTCCACAGGGGGAATGGAGGTTACTATTGTTATTTTTATAGCTTCAACGACACGAATTAGCTGGTGTGCACAGGGCCTTAGATGTTACATGGAACAGACAGTTTTTGACTCCATTAGGGACCTTCATGTAGACAACAAACAAAACATGTGCAAATTTACTAAAATAACTTGGGTTAAATGTTGATCACAATTTTGAAGTATAAAATTAATGAATATCAATTTATTGTACAAAAAATTCAATTGACATTATATTTTTGGCAAACAAGGCTAGTCTTAAATATAATTATCCCAATTTCAAAACAAGATGCTGTTATTATTTTCAATAGTGTTATAGTAAGTGATAAATAAGAAATTATTATCTAGTTGCTTAATAATTTAATTGATTAATTTGGTAGTAAGGCAGGAAGGTGATTACTTGTTTTTGCCATTTCAACTGGTAGGAAAATTAGAAAAGTTAAGCAAAAATAAGAGGCCATTCAATTTTATTAATGCATAAAAGAACAACATAGGAACTTATCGAATGCATGTAATGTAAAATACTTTCAAATGCAAATGTCATAGTGATCCATAAATTACCACATAATTATCTTATTTTCTTAGTATATCTTTATTTTTTTTTACGAGCATATGTATATAACAAAATCTTCTGAAAAATATCAATATAATAAATCATGTCTTTCCTTTCAATTAAATAATGATAATAAGTACTAATTAATCAACTTCTTAATTCAATTGTCATGAATCCTTATTTACTACATTTTAAGTAAAACAATACAATATTTCTAATGTAAAGACAATATATAGGATGCATTATTTACATTCAACTTTACTAAAATTCATGTTACAGAAACGTATTTTACTAAAATTATTCAATTCATATATATATTTTTATATGTTAGGGTGTCCCAAAAAAATCAACTTTCAAAAATTTCAACTCTCACCCTCCAAAAATGTTCTTTGTGTGATTATAAAACGCCTTGAATTTTTTCAGAATTAAAAGAAAATATTTAGAGGTCCCCCAAGGTCACTAAATTTACATAGCAATGGTCTAAATAGTGTGAAACGCAGTATTTTTTTTATTAGCTACATTAAAAACTATTAATATTCAAATGACATTTTTTTCATTTATCAAAGCTACTTATATTTTGTTTCAGCCAAATTTTGTATTAATTTTGTATTTGCTCTAGGTAGGGAGAAACATAAATTATTACTAAAATCAAGGAAAATATGATTTAGATGATATTTCTACCTTCTGTATGCACACTAAGTGAATTTAAGTAAACAATTATTTATTTTACAATTGGTAAATAAAACCAATGAAGATAGCATCCATAATGATAATAACATCTGTAATAAATGAGGACGTCTGCTCTTCCTCTATGACATCTAACCCGTTTGTTAAGTCCATAGTGCTTTCAACCAGCAGGAGTGGTCTTCCCTAAACTTTCTCGTATACTTCCCCCAAAAAGTGCTGTTTTGCCTCCCCTTGCGTAGATAAAAAAATTCGAACCTACAGTAACCCAGAATCCAGCGACTAAAAGAAGGGTTTTCATTGTAGATTATAGTGATTGCAAGATATTTAGGAAACGAATCTAATTCAAAGAGATGCATACCGATTAAATGCATACCAATTTCCACTCTTGCCGGCTCAAGGACAAAGTGACGTAATCCTTCCGCGTGCACAGAGATTGCTACCAGTACCCATTCGCATGGAGAATCGGATTTAAAAAATTGATTATGCAATTTGTACGCGTTTTTATTAACCAATTGGAACGAAATTTGGGCACAGATCTATAATTAATGTTAGCAACCATCAGACCAATTTTTATTTATCTAAGCCAAAGGGTTCAGGAGATATAATTTTTACAAGTATGCGATTTTACAGTCTGACAGACCATCAACCCTTTGACGGATTTGGTCCAAACTTTGATACGGACATACATTCATCATGATAAAACTGTGTACCAAATTTTATCCATCTAGATATTGAAGTTTTTGAGGTATAGTGTTCACATGACCGTGGACAAACAGACTTCCTGTAGACGGATTTTGTCTAAAATTTGATAGAAACCTACAAATTATGTGCAAAGGTCACATACCAAATTTCATCTCCGTAGCTCTAATAGTTTTTGAGTTATCGTGTTCACAGACAGACATAATTCCAAAATTGTGATTTTCAGACTCAGGGAGGTCTAAAACGTGGAGATTCGTCAAAATCTCGAGTTCGAATTTTTTGACGATTACAATACTTTTTCTTTGATACTTCGTATATGAGAAAGTAAAAAGTACTATTCAACGGGAACGGCAATGTCTTCGGCGTGAAACTGCTGAACAATTAAAAACACAGTTTGTAGCATCAAAGTCAGTTGTTCATTGGAATGGCAAATTGTTATTTGATTTGTCACCAAAAAGCACAGAAAAGATTGATCGTCATCGTTGTTTAGCTTTACTAGTTTCTTCTTTGCAACATAGAAGTACTAAGCTTTTTGGCGTTCCTAAGTTATTGTCTGGTAATGTCAAGGCAGCAGCTGTCGCTGTTTAAGAGCGATTGTGGAACTGTGAATCTCAAATAATTTATTATGTGTTTTGATAACACCACAGCAAATAGTGGAATTGAAGCATTTACTTTTCTTGAGCAAAAATTAGGCAGAAACCTTTTGCGGATAGCATGTCGACATCACATGTTTGAGGTTCCACTTTCCGATGCATTCAGTGTGTGTTTTGGAAAATCTATTGGGCCTGAAATCCTTTTATTTAAGAGATTCTTAGAAGATTGACCCAAGCTCAACCTCCATGAACCAAAAAAGCAAACAATACTTATAATAACAGCATCAGACAGTTTAAAAATTTTTATTTCTCAGCAGCTAAAAATTGCTACAAAACTGCATAGGTATGATTACATAGAGCTATTAAATCTTGCGTGATTGATGATTGGACTAGACATTCAATTTACTATTCAGAAACCAGGTGCTCTTCACTGAGCTCGCTAGATGGCAAAATCCATTTATTCCTTGAAAATGGAATTATTGTTTAATGATAATGAAGCCAGAATTGCATTAACGGCTAAAGAGTTTCAAGGTATGCAACGATTTAATCGGTTTGTTGTGTGTGTATATTTGCAATCTTGGTTTACTTGCCGATATGCTGTTGATGCACCTCCTAATGATGTTTTACTCATTCAAAGATTATGATGACAAGCAATTAAGTGATAAAGGATTAAAAATGATTTTACATAATTCCTGTCATTTAAGCGGATAACTTGCAACACTTAGCCTGTTTTCAGATCCTGTTTCTGATGATCAAAAATCAAAGCTAGTTTTGAGCATGAAAAAAGAAAGGAGTTCTTCACATCTATCAGAAAAACAATATGAAAATTTGTGTATTTCTGATAGTTTCTTTGAAACAGCTAAAATTGAAGGTAGTTTCCTCACTGTACCAGTTAATGATTAGCCCGAAACCCCATCCTGTAAAAAAAAGCTGCAATATTTGCTAAAAACTTGGTTTGTTTAAATGATGTTGCTGAACAAGCTGTTGCATTGAACAAGGATTGGAATTGTGCCACAAAGAATGAAGAGCAAAAGCAGTTCTTGTTACAAGTTGTAGAGATGCACAGAAAGAATTTCAAGCAGTGCAATCGCCAAACTGTCGCCTTTATTCATAGTTAAATCCTCGCCCATTTAAGCAGGAAACACATTTAAAAAATATTGTGTATTTCTGTTCCTGTTTCCAATATTCCTCGATATTCTTTCTATTGTTTCATGGTTTTTTTTTTGTTCTTTGTTTGGTTTATTATTTTTTATGCATTTATTGTTATGTAACAGGGTGTCCCAAAAAGTCGTTCACAAACTTTCATTGTAAGTAAGGATACAGAAATAATTCATTTTTGCAAAAGAGCATGTGGTTGCTAAAGCAAAAGTTGACCGCCATTAAGTCTGTGTTGTTTTATTTATGTCCTTTTCTTTTACTTAATTCAGTGACAAAGAGCCCCATGTATCCGTCACCCTTTCTGTTTGCGACCCCATGTTCTATTGTAAAAATTACTTGTTTCTGTGTCCCTGAACTACCCTTAAAGTTTGTTAATAAACCCTGGTTTATATATTCATTCATTGTTTGGTAAAATATTGGCTAATTGGAGAATAGTAAAATATTGGTAATATTTCTGATACAATTGCAAATATTTATTATTTCATGTTTGCCTTGTAGCATTGGCTCTGGTTATTTCCGTTAATTTTTGGTTTCAAATGATTCCTGTAATTTAAAAAAAAAAATTATGTATTGTATTGTGTTTTTTTCTGTTGTTTAGTTGTTTATTGCGTGTGTTTTGTATTGTGTATTATATATACAGGTGTGCTAAAAATATGGAACAATAATTTTTTTTCCCCTTAAATATTGTACCTACACCGAAATCGTTTTCATCTCTCTCTCTCAACTCCGTGTAAAAAAGGGAGAGCTCAAATCTTTACTGCAAAATGTGAGTTCAAGTCTATTCTTTACATGGTGAAAGTTCAAAAAATTATCCTTCTTTTTGGGAGATATTTTTAAAAAGTACAAATCCAAAAGTGTTCATATTATTTTGTCCACCCCTTGTATATACAGTATATAAATAACAATATTATTTGATATTTTCTAACTGAGATCTCTGTAAACGTAAGGAAATAAAGATTAACATCATGTTCTATGACTTCGATTTAGTCGAGAAAAAATGTATTTGTTCCTCACAATCTCATCTTTCAGGGAAACTGAGTACTAAGACTGGAAGTACCTTCTTGCTTATATTCAGAATTTCTCGATAAATCTTTAAATTGTCTTTCGTCCATGGGTATAGTGGAGGCGGAACACTGTTCCGAGACTGCTTTTTTATGAGAAATAAATATGAAAAAAAAAATAAGTCCTTAAAACAGCGCGATTTTTGTCACCCAGGTTAGAGCATTCCGGCACTCCTTATTTTGCTACTACGCCACTGCTTTCGTCAGTATAATTTCAGCTTTATTGTTTGTAAATTAAATATTTTGAAATTTAAAGTCTTTGATAAAATTCTTAAAACCGAAATACAGAGCTTTGTATGCTGTTTTATTTTATTTGCTTAAAATTAACTTCTAGGATTTCAATGCAAATCTGTCGTTCCATTTTTGTACTTTTCTTATGCAAATGCATGTTTATATCAATAGCCAAAAGTTAAGCGGAAGTTAAACCCTGCTATAAGTTTGTGTTGATTTTTATTTCGTTCTGGTAATCTTATCAAATGAAGGCATTGAAATTTAAATATTTCAGGTATAATCATTTAATCTATAATAAATAAGGGCCATTCCATGTCAAGTGATCCAGGAAAAAATTAATTGGTTGCTTGACCATTTTATAATCAAATGATTTTTTGTATGTTGATTCCTACATAATTAGAGAGTTCAAAAAGACTAATTTTAATTTTTTTTTTCTTTTCTGAATTCCGATGGCAGCCATTTTTGTTTTGCAAAACATGCTGATTTTTGCGTTTGTAGGGGTTTGCGTTAACTTATATTACTCTATGGCGTATTAGACTGCTGCAAAAATTTCATGTTTGATATTTATCTACAAGTCAAGTTAGAGGACTTTAAAAATTCTATAAAAAACGCATTTTTTTGCCGAAAATGACGAAGCATTAATTTGACTAAATATTATTTTTATCATCAATAAATTATAATATGACCTCAAATAATAGAAATGCAAATTAAAAGGTAAAAAGTATAAATAAGAAACAGAAGATTTAAACAAAAAACGATAACAATACACCTTTTTGCGTGCTCAATGCAACAGCATCAAGTGATTGCATCAAGAAAAAAATTGCAACAATTAATATTTAGAACACATAAAATAGAATTTAGAATGTAAAAGAGATAATTCAAAATGGAAGGAATGGATAAGAACCCGAATGACTAACTTTTTCAAAGACCACTCTCCGTAGGAGTTCTAAAATGGACAAAATTTTCTGTCAAGGGTAAGATTATAAATCAAAAGTATACCCTTTGTGGCCTGAATTCTCAAGTAATATTTGTAATTAAAATTACAATTCAAATTAATTCTTATGGCATTTATATTTTCAATTAATGCACCATTTGGTGCATTAATTTAATTCGTATTTATTCTGTTAAATTATAACATTATATTATGTTATGTTTCTATTTATAAGATAATCTCTTAAAATGCTGTAGGCCTAATATACTTATTCAACAAAATGTTCACAAACTTTTGTGATAGATAGACTTCAACAAACCAAAGCAAGTCTCCAGTGACCGTACAATAACCAAATATTGACACCAGCAGAAGTGTTTGAATTTTGTCACGAACATTTAAAAGAAATTGCCTTCACTTACATAAAAGATGAAGAAATCATTCAACATCACAACAATAAACTTCTTGACCGATTTGAAAACTCTGTGGCAGTTACTGGTACAAGGAGTTTCCATTGTTTTGTTCCTGTGTCAGAGAGTAACTGGAAGTGCTTCATTACTTCACAAGCTACGGAATATGAAATTCATTCCACAACATAAGCTGTACAAATAACACTTCACACAAGAGATTCTATTGCATGTGCATGTGATGGTCAATGGTGGCTGGCAGAGGTGAATGACAGTAATATAAATAAAGATGTGCTTATAACATTTTATCATCTCCGCCGGTCCAAGGACAGCTTTTAAGAAAAAGGAGAAAGACCAAACTTGGGTGCGCATGAACAATGTTTTAAGGAAATTAAGTGCCTTAGAACTACAACAACTACTGGAAGGACACATAGCATTTCCCCAAAACTAAGTGAAGAAATATCAAAATTTCTTAATGAATACAAATCAAGGTAGAACGATAAACCTGACTCACGTGTATAGTATATCCATACTTTTGTGATGTGTTAGTTATTAACAATATATCGATACTTTTATTTGAAGTTTTAAAGTGTTTTAACAATGGTAACCATAGTAAAAACTATGTTATAAAATAAGTGAATAGGGAAGCCTCAATTGTACTGTAGAACCTAAAGTGACCATGAAACATATTCAAATTTTTCAACTTCATTATACACTTAAAGTGGGCACAAGCTACTTCATGTAAAAAAGGTAAGTTTATATGTAATAGGTAATAGTAGTTATACCATATTATAATTTATTAATGATAAAAATAGTATTTAGTCAAATTTATGCTCCGTCATTTTTGACAAAAAATACGTTTTTCATGGGATATCTAAAGCCTTTAACTTGACTTGTAGATAAATATCAAACATAAAATTTTTGCAGCAGTCTAATACACCATAGAGGGTTTATCTGTAAAAATTTCAGATTTTTAAACTTTGTCCCAACAAAGATATAAGGTGTCAAAATTTGGATTTTTTTGAAATTTTCGGATTTTGGAAACCCGTAACTCTTAAAAGAAGCAAATCTCAGGGTTGAAATTTTTTGTAAATACAGTAAATTAAGGTAGCTACACATCCCGACAGAAGTAATATGGAGAATAGCTTCCTTTTGGGAATCATATGCCTTCAAAAATTGAAAATTTGTCATTTTTAAAGTCAAACTTTTAACCTGATTTTTGCTATTTGGGATACAATTTGCCTTAAATGCGTACTGGAGATAATAAAGGCTGTATCTTCCTGAATAAACTGGTTTTTGTTTCATCAACCTCAGGTTCACCAGTTCCGAGTAATATAAGTTAACGCAAACCCCTACAAACGCAAAAAACGGCATGTTTTGTAAAACAAAAATGGCTGCCATCGGAATTCAGAAAAAGATAAAAAATTGAAATTAGTCTTTTTGAACTCTCTAATTTTGTAGGAATGGGGCCGTTCAAATATTACGTAAGCATGTTTTTGGTATTTTTTGAACCCCCTCCCCCCCTTGTCAGCAAAAATAAGCAAATAGCAAACCCCCTCTTATAA